>JAULCE010040334.1:0-13594 GCA_032359355.1 Macoma nasuta | reverse complement strand
GTAGTTTTTCACAAGTATGCAAAGTTTCATTGAAGTATAATTGAAAATAAATTGGAAATCGGCATTTGAAACTTTCACTTAAGTTTGAGATTTTCCTGAGGATCTTTATGAATACGGCCCCTGGCCCGTTGTCTATAATTCTTGTCCGCGATATTTTTCTACAACCAGTGGTTGAATTTTACGACAAATTACAGAAGCCTTAACTACTTATAGTACATGCGCATATCGTTGGATGTTTCGCCTGACAGATTGTACATAAAAATATTAATAAATAAATGTAAATAAAAAAGCGTAGACTTGAGATTCGAACCGGGGTAACTGGCACGGCAATTCCACGGTGTATCCATTTTGCTACGGAAATGTATGGGCCGCATCACACGAAAAGGGGCACTCTGAAATTTAAAAAAGTGAAGACTCAGATATTTGTCCTTGCTATAAGCGTAACATCTAGTGATTGGAATTTCTATTTCTTAATTCATTTACAGGTAAAATGTGATCTCCTCTACAATAACAAACAGTGCAGACCCTGACCAGCCGCCACGTCAGTGACGTTGCAGCTGAGCTGGGTCTTCACTGTTTGTAATGTCAAAGTACCCCTTTTCGCATGACGCTGACCATAATTTATATTGAAGTATCTCAATTTTAAGATAATGTAAGATTTCATTTAAATGAACATAATCCAAATTAAAACATGTGCAACCATTTGGACCCGAAGAACTTGTATTAACGAATTTCAAATATACGTGGGTTCGGTTCCCAGCCTAAATGTTCACGTTAGCATCATTTATCGTGTAGACATACATGCATCACTGGCTTCATATGTTTATACAAAGGGAGAGCTATGACAAGTACCTAGTCCTTTGAAGAAAATGAATAAAAGCATCACCTGTATGTGTTTTTTACATACATTATATGGCTGCTATCATGGCCTCTTTTCAGATTTATCGATACAATAGAAGTCACGTTTTTCATCGTAAATATCTTAGAAACTAATGTCATCATTAAACAATGAACAAATAAGTTAATGCTTCTCCTATAGACACTAGACATTTGCATATCAGAAGGGGGATATATAATCCTAAAATGATTGCAGACGACAGTTTAAAGGCGTTTGCGGTAGTAACAAAATCTCGGCTCTCGCGAGGGTTGCATTTCACTGGTGTACGAGCATTTCACACATGTTAAGATTGTTTTAATTAGTTTGTATACATATCTGTTACTCATAAAACGATTATTTAAATGCAATGTGAAAAATGCATATGCATTTTTCACATAGCATTATCGTTTTATGAGTGAAATGGTAAATGGCCCTACATTGTTCTAAACCGTAGAAACATGTGAATTTGGTCACATAGAAAAGAGTCAATAAAATCTAAAAAATATCGGTATTTATCGGTATTCCCCTATTTATTATTTCATTTTTCAACAAGTATTTGAATGGTCTTTCATACTACAATGTTTAAACAAAATCTATTATTTAGAAAAAAATCACCCTTACTGCCGCAAACGCCCTTAAGTTTGTATTTTCCAGATTGTTTCGAATGTGAGTAACGGCATCGATGTTGACAAGTGGGACTACTTCGCCAGGGACTGCCACATGCTAGGCATCAAGAACGACTTTGACCACAACAGATGTATACAGTTTGCCAGGGTAGTCATGATCAAAGACCGTAGTCACATATGCTACCGCGACAAAGTAAGATAGTAGAAATAACACCAGGACCAATATTCATAAAGAAACTTATGTTTTCAATCTACTTTGTTAAGCATACTTGGTTAAGAGGTGCTAAACGGCACTTCTGTGAAGGAAAGGGTTAACCCTTTGCTCCACAGAAGCGCCTTTTTAGCCTCTCTAAGCAACTCACTTAATTAGCTAAGCTATCTCAAAGTTTACTTAAATTTATAAACTTTAATGAATAACACTTAAGTAATATGCTTATTATAACAGGTGAACTTAAGTACAGTTTCAATATGCTAAGCAGAGAAACTGTACTTAAGTTTCTTTATGAATATGGACCCTTGTTTTTCCTTGGTTTGATTACGATAATGATAACTGTCGGTAAGTCATCGAATCCACGAACAGTACCAACCACGAACAAGATCGCATATAAATCGCAACTTACATTACATAACCAAATACGGGTCTGTTTACTCTACCCCACTCGGCGACTAATTTAACAGTGTCGTACTCAGTCAGTTCACTTTATATCTAGATTAATAGAAATATATTAATCAAGATTTTGTTTTCCTGCTTGTGTGTGGTACATCTGCAAGAAACAGTGAATTCCTTGATCAGACGCTGCTATTCTCGGATAGCACAGGTTTTCAATGGTAAACGGTTTTGTATGGAAACCCTAGAGGGCCCTTTTGACTTTTGTATCGCGACCTATGACTTTCGACTTAACAGTTAAGAATTGTGTGATTTGAGCCTGGACTTGTTACTTTTATTAGTAAGTGTTATAAACTTTTGCCGGAATGTTGAATAGACGAAGGCAGGCGAATTAATATGGAAGTATGGACGCCGACAAGGTCCACTTCTTGCGACTTCTGACTTCTCGCGACTTCTGACTTCAGACTTTGCACTTATCTCCTTTGAGTCTTGACTTATTACCTTTGTCTATTGTATAGTATAGCTATTGCAGCACACTTTAACATATTTGTCAGATACCTTCAAGAACCTCAGTATGCTTCAATCCTAACGAAGATAATTACACGTACATCTTTTTTTTTATTTTACCTGTTCTACAAGCGCTACGTTAACTTTCATTTGGTCATATCTATAAATGATAAAAGTATACTCGTATTTGACGTATGTGATAAACATGTACAGGGTATTGACCATCCGATTGTTTACAACTTTGCCATGCACCCTGTAACATTGCATTGTGAGACGCGCTTATTACTATGCAATATTAATTTTCCGATAAATGGAAACTTTATTGTTATTTCTTATAAACATTCCCTGAAGACTTAACAGCCTTGATCCTAAATCGCATATTTGTTTTTCAAAAATATTTACTGTTACATCACCTATGAGTCTATATGTTTTGAAATTTTGTTTTAGCGTCAACTTTTTACATCGCGTCTTATTGCAAAAGAACCACATATACACATACAATATTAGTGATTAAATAGAGATTATGAGAAACGCATTTCTTTACAATTTCAATGCTAATGTAACGCTAACGAAATGATATTAATATGGAGAAATAATTGCCTGGCCATTTTTGAAGATTTTATTACTATGAGTGCCAGTTTGGAGCAAGGTCAGACGCCGGGTAACTCGGCATTCGATCGGGCTCCAAACTGTTTGTATATATTGAAAGCAGTCAGTGTCTAACGCGTTAGAAGGTAAATAATAGCGTTTCTCCCACTGTAATAGCAAGCGGTGGACTAGTGAACATACTCATCTGGATAATATCGTTAACGTTATTGAAAGAGAAATACACAATTGTGGTCATGGTATAGGCTATCGTGCGATGTGATGACGGTTAAAGATAGACCAGAATATTCACATCAGACGGGACGATGTCATGGCCATTATGAAAGTCTTCGATCCCATTGGCTAAAATACCGGAATGCACATCGTCTGCAACGATGCGTTTATTGTGCTAATGGACCAAACTATATATGGCACATCGACAGGTACGACAAATTAAAACCATATGGATTTGGTATCCACGGAGCAATAATGACCCCGTCTTGTTGCAAAATACTAATTGGATGCTCTGTCAGAAAACAGAAAGGCCCGCGTTGTTTGCGATGTGATGCTGGTACGGAGAACTCCATTGTTTTACGCTTGCAACATTTTTTATAGAAACAAAGACAATGACATTTTGCTGGCGGTCAACACATTATTGTTGGAAAAGCCACATCTAAACAGAGAATTAAAATTTGGTGGTGAATATTGCACAATCAAGGAATACATCGATGGATAAACTCTTTAAAAGAGATTTGGGTCAATACAATGAACTTGACCCACTACATTGTGAGAATTTAAAAGTTTGTTTTATGAATTTGATTCAAACTGGCCTAGACAGGATTGCTCAACAATCGAATGTTCACCTTATAATGCCTAAAAAAAACACTGCGACTTCATTCGGAAAACCCGATGCCATGTATTTTCTACCAGATCTTTATGAAACTGTACAATAGACACACGAGTGTGTAAAGAAATGTTTTCACGTCCAACGCGATATTCTGAGGACTTCGAAAATTAAGCTCGCCCCTTGAACCCTTCTCTACAGATGCCACTCGATGCTGAAGAAGGCTTACAATTGTTCTTAGAATTGAACACTGTTGTAGCGATAATGGATCTGTTATAATCATTATTGTTGTATGCCTATAAGTATTATTTAACAGTCACAAAACATATTCACATAAGTGTTGTAATCTGCGAAAGCCGGGCTTAATCAGCTGCAAAATGTACATACCCAGAGTCCTATGTACGTTTGATGCATGTATGTATCAGCCAGTATTTCCGAGTTGGTTTTGTGCAGAAGTTGTCCTATTTCAATCCATAGTTTCATGATAAAGTGGACTTGTGTGTACCTAGTTTAAAAAAAACAAGAACTCATAATCAATAGGCTCTAATGATACTACATGTACTTTGAACATTCAACATTATTATAAACAGTTATCGTTCTTGAACATATGTTCATCGAGCATCTCGTTTGGATCTGCAGAATACAAATATGTATATACCTATATAAGGAATTACAACAGTTTTCCGCTCAGGTGACGATATGTTAGACATTATTTGAAACCTATTCATGTGTCTGCCTGAGTGTGTCATGTCACGAGAAAAATGGAACGAGTTCGCAGACAGTGATCACCCAGACCTGAGTCACAATTTTAACATGGTATCTGATTTAGATTTGCACCGTTTGACACTATTTAGACTAACAGTCATTTGTTGGCAACTGCATCACGTAGGTTTTGTTCAAATAAGATGCTCTTACTCCTTATTCCAAGCTAGCAGTTGACTGATTCTACACTGTTTGCAACTCAATAAGTACCCTGTTCTCGTGGCATTGGCAGACTTTGTAGTTAGGCCCTGACGCCAATAAGTGTAGATACAAATTAAACAATATCGTTATGTCAAATGCTTTAGTTTGTCACTTTAGGCATATGAATGCAAGCTTCTTTCTTTTATTTCTTTTTTTCTTTTAACTTATTGTGTCTTTCAACGTTTCGCTCATGTCTTATGACTTTCAACGTATCACTTATGACTTTCAACTTCACTCTTTTGTCTTATTACTTTGATCTTCTCTCTTATGACTTTCAAATTATCACTTATGACTTTCAACTTCTCTCTTTTGTCTTATTACTTTGATCTTCTCTTTTATGACTTTCAACTTATCACTTATGATTTTCTTCTTCTCTCTTTTGTCTTATTACTTTGATCTTCTCTCTTATGACTTTCAACTTATCACTTATGACTTTCAACTTCTCTCTTTTGTCTGATGACTTTCAATTGTTCAATTGCCACTTTCGCACATTTACCTTTATTCCCATGTATTGAACCATTTAAGGAGAAATAAAACTACAAACAAAATAGCTACAAATCAATAACTTTATCTTCGACTTTTAACACTTATTAAAGACATAGACAAAATGGGCCAAACGTCAATGTCATATCAAAATACCAACTTTTCTTATATGTGTTATTTCTTCATAATTAAGAAAAGTTGGTCTTTTGACATGATAAGCCATATTACATGATGTATATCTGCTAAGGGTAAAATATGATAGTTTTATTTTTAACGATCAAAAGCATCGTATCCCTTTCATCCACAAGCTGTTTTAGACTTATCCACAAGAAAGAAGCTGATGGAAAGGATAAATATCTAGGCAAATGAATTGTGCAAACAATTTAATCGTATTAACAATATTGTAGGAAAGGAAGCATTGGCGCAAATACTCCATTTCCTTCAATTATTTCATTAGCATTCAGTTACAGGGGCACTGAAAAGCGCTTCTGTGGAGGAAAGGGTTAACATTGATGAAGTTGGATATACAGGTGCAAGAAAACATGACTTGAGATGAAGTTTAAATTAAGGAAATAATTACATCACTAGGGGCTCTTATTGCATTATATGGACTGACTAGTCAGCCTAAAGAAAGGTAAATGGACATATATACCTCTCTTTAGGCTGAATAGCTAGTCCATATAATATAACATAGGAATGTGAACTATTTCTGACATTATACCAAGCATGTGTCATTGTATCTATTAACAGAGCAAATAAAAGTAAACTAGATGCATTCTAAGGTGGCTATTGTTTCTTTGATTTTCCTCTACATCTATTTGCTTTAATATTCTGTCTCTTCTCTTCTGTCTAAAAATATAAGTAAATAAATATTTAATAAAACAGTGAATATAGATACTACATACAGGTCATAGAGAGGGATAGGCAGTGTGGATAGTGATCACACGGTACTTTGTCAAAATCCGCCTTAATACTTTACACATAATACTTAATTCTTATGATATTAAACAATATTTGCCGACTTTACCGTAAACCGTGTAGCCTACGCCTGACAATGGTTATTTGTTTCTATTAAAGTACAGGTTTATCGACGGAAAAGTCGATATTAGATAGGCCATAGACCAGGTTTGTTAGACGGGCGACACTGGAGTCATGTACAATTTTGGCCTGGAGACAAGACTAGAGAGCCTACACTAATTTTAGGGTCCTCGCTGATGCAATATGCTAATATACAATGTAAATTATACAACATACATGAAAAGAAATACAAATGTTTATTGACAAGACTTTGTATATCATATTTGCAAGATCTACGCTGTGTACTGTAGGGTTAATAAGGGATACTTATAAGAAAACTTACCTCTTCCGATCCCTCACTGTCGGACATTGTGTGACTAAAAGGCGCTGGAATTGATGCGCTGTACACTAGACAAAGTTGATAAGAGCAAATTCTGAAGTCAGAGGTCGCTAAAAGTCAGAAGTCTGAAGTGGCCTTTGTCGGCTTCCATGTGATTAGAGCAAAGTCTGAAGTCAGAAGTCGTGAGTAGTCAAGTCAGAATTGACCCTTGTCGGCTTCAATAGAATCAGGAGATGTAAGTTATACTTCCTTTGTCAGATCATTTATGATAGTTAGCGCGTCCATGTACATACTTCAGTAGAATGTTTGATGCTATATATCCACTTGGTGTTATGCTGTATTAGTGAAGTACTTAACGAGGGTACAGTGACGGATAAAAGTCAAAAGTTGTACTAGAATACAATTTGATCTCAGAAACAGGCCAATTAAGAAAGAGCTTGATGAAAAGTATGAAAATCTAGGGCAAATAAAAGTGTCATTCTTGAAATGTATTGAACTCATTGGAGGAAATGGAGCCTTGTTTGTTAAAACGAAATTCAATGCTTTATTCCCTACAATGTTTGAATAAATAACAGTTATAGAGTCGCTAAAAACCCTTCTGCAGAGGATATGGCTGATATGTCGACATATTTCATATATTTTAGGAGGTACATAACTTGTACGAGATGTTTCATACAAGATTCAATTTGCACGTGCGAGCTTACCAGCACAAAACAACCCAGATACTAAACCACGAGTGAGTACACTTTCTTCGAATTAAGGATGTTCACTCCTGAGATCCATTATTTTTCTTATTACAAGAAAATAAATTACCCTTGTTTTTAAGTAGAGTAACATATAAGTTGTTAGATTCTTAGAACAAAATCATATGGCAAAGACTTAAATATTTTACAATATTAAATGTTAGCAACACCCTAAATTGTATATAACTTTTTCATACTCGGGATAATCGGTGCCTGATCTAAATGCAATTGTCATAACGTCCTTTCCATAAAGTTCAACGTTGCTTACTATAGTAACTTCCTATAGGTGGCCGATTAATATTTCGCTCTATATCTAATCTGCAATTCAATTGATGTTTTTAAAATGGAGTTTCACGTGTATTGGAATAAAGATAAGCAAGCAAATTATACGATCTTCGCGATCACCCCTCGTACATGACAATCTTGAATAGTTTAAGACGTGAATATTCCCCCAACTGACACAATTCCGGTAGAAGTTTTGAAATACGAATTATAGCCCACGCTTGTCTATAGAGCATCCAAATAACATTTGAAATATTTGATCCCCTGATATCATTGATCTTTTTCAGCATCTGTGCAGAAAACAATGAATTCATTTAATGTTTGTGTCGTGCAATTAGGAACACAGAATTGAATTGAGCACTCAGTATAGACTCAAACCGCCTGTCGTGTCATAATATCAGGTTCTACGATGTTTGTTACCTATAAGATTCAACAACATGTTAACCAATTTTGCGACATACAGTCGAGCCTACTTATCTAGAACTCGGTTGAGTCGATTTCATGCTAAAATTGAAACTACAATCTTAAACAAAATCATAAGTTTCTGCTTTGTGGATACGGATTGAAGGTGGACGACTATTTTTTATTTGCCCGTCTTTTGACGGAACATATTAGATGAACGCCTGTGGCGGGCGGACGGACGAGAGATGACACGTCCACACATGTTGTCTTCTCTCTATGCCAAACGGTTTTCATTCAATCTTCACCAAACTAGGCGAACATGTTTGAAGGCATAATGTATCGGCCAAGTTCGATAACCAGCCAAATCACCCATCACGCTTTTGTGTAACGGCCCTTGAATCTTCCAGAACTGGTAAAATTAGCCTTGGCCGCTCTCTTAGTCAAACAGTTTTCACCGCATATTTACCATATTTTTGTGCGATAATGTTCACGGGCAGAATACCTCGACCAAGTTCGATAACCAACCAAATCGCCTAAAACATGATTATTGATCTTTAATTATCAATTAATGTTCAATTTAGTCTGGTCCGCTCAAACAGATTTCATCGGATCTTCAACATACCTGGTGATAATTTAGTGGGCATAATATCTCGGCCAAGTTTGAAAAGCAGCCCAATCGCCCAAGGTACTTTTGGATTATGGCTCTTTAATTATCTATTATTTGTCAAATTATCCTTGTCCTCTCTCTCAGTCAAATATATTTCATCGGATTTTCACAGCGCTTGTTGAGTATGTTTTTGGGCATATTATATGGGCCAATTTTGATAAACAGCCAAATCCCCTAAAGCACATTTGGAAACTGACCCTTTAACTATCCATAATTTGTCAAATTAGCCTTGTCCGCACTCTAAGATGAACAGTTTTCATCGGATCTTCATCAACTTTAATAAAAATGTTTGTGGATATGCCTTTTTTAATAACTAGCCAAATCACCTAAGGCATTTTTGGATAATATCCCTTCAACTATCCACATTTGGCTAACTTAACCGTGTCCCCTCCGTAAGTCAAACAGTTTGCATCCGATGCTCCCCAACGTTGACGAACATGTTTGTTGCATAATGTCTTCACTAGCTAAACCGCTCTACAAACCTTTAGTTTTTGGCCTTTTAATTATCCAAATTTGCTAAATTAGCCGTGTCCGCTCTCTCAGATTTCACCTAATATTCACCAATCTTTGAGAACATTTTTACTCACTACTGCTTGGATCACATTGTAATTTAATAAGACATCCAAAAGATTCAAGCCATGGAAAAAAAATCTTCTTTATAATTGTACACCACATGCATGATTATATCAACTAATATTTCAATCACCATTTAATATGCACTAATGTCCCAGGACGTATTTTGTGACAATTTTCCACTCTTGTTATTACTTTTTAATACCCGAAGCTCGCATGATTCGAACTTAAAAATGAACGTCCCACCAACTTCGACATATTGACGTAGGCTCAGTTCTTGTTGCATCTGACTATTGGAAAAGTAGATCCCTACTTCCTTGCGAACAGTGTAGGGAGAATGTATCATGGCTGGTGGAGTAGGTCCACACTGTATAACAGTAACATAGGTTCACCAAATTTGAAGAAAATCGGACGATATTCAAACATTAAGCCGACGATATTTTGAGGTAGAACTAGTTGAATCATAGGCTTACGCATATTATTGCGCGCCTCAACGTATAGCTAACGCAGTGCGGTTTTCCAGCGGTGACGCTGTAGACTCTCAGACAAGGGGTCGTGCGACCGATTCCCCGCCGCACCAAGTCCTTCGCATGATACTTTACACCGAGGGTTCATGTATCATTCGATAGAAGTAGATAGAAAGGTCTTGCAGGAAACACCACATACAACACAAAACAGCCACCCAATCAGCAGTTGGAGTTTGCCCGATAGAGTTGGAGTTTACCCGGACTATCTCTATAGTAATAAACATGCCATTCTTTCCAAACTACCGCGTTAGACACTGAACACTATCAACTTGATTATCCACTTCCATTAGCACTTCTCAGTGCTTTGATTTTGTTGTAGGGTTGCGAAAGTGTTATGGGAAGTCAAGAACGATGAAGATTTCAAGATCAAGTAAGTTCAGCCTGACAATCGTATTTTGGTTGATTTGCCTTAGGTTGAAAAGTGGAAAATACGTCCGTTGTTTTATTACAGTTGCAACACATTATTTTATGTACCAGACCACCTATATATATATATAGTATTGATTCTTATATATTACTTATGAAATTCCTAAAATCAATTCCGTCAACTTTCGATTGTTTTCCAAAAGACAAATAACGTGCCTGAATTTATAGATACCATGATAAAGTTTACAGTATCCTTCAAAGGTGAGAGGTAATATGTAAACTATCAAAATAATTTATGGTTAACATTTACTCTGTTTTCTCATAATCACGAATTATCGCTTCTTTTACTAAGTGTACCTTCTTACTAGTATTTTCACTTCATCTCCTAGACTGAGACTAAGGCAGTTATCCTTTACTACACTATGCTATTCTTAAACATACCAACAAGGAAAGGAACTGCCGGAAAGACGGAGTATCTGTGCTAAAGGAAAATGCAATTTGCTAATTACGAGCACATGTTCCATTGTCCGCAATTTTTTCAATAGTCGACTGCTACAGAGGCGCCAAAAAGCGCTTCTGTGGAGCGAAAGTGTTAAATGCGTTATTAAAAAGCCTTATGGTACTTTAGCCTTCATATATTACAACGTGCCATATTTCACTGATAATAGGGCTACTGTCTGGCAAAAAACCTTGAAAACTATTTTACTGCAAACTTGTTTTAGAAACCTCAAGAAGAAACGTCTCGAAAAATAGGTGGACTTGACCCTTTTAAAGTGACTTAAACAATCGGAATACCCCAGTAAACTCGTTGACAGTGTTTATGCATGTTCGCGGAATATAACCAAAGTATTCCAATTAAGAAAATAAACTATGACAAAATGGTGCAAGTCAATGTCAGTACTCAGTAAAAATCATTCTGTTACAGTGACAAGACATTGAAACAAATCATTCTGAATCTTCTTGATGGTGACATAGCGGACTTTTGCCTTTTGACGGATGACATTCTGTCTGAAATCTTGCGCAAGCCTGATGGTACATGCACTGAAGCAAAAAAGCGTATTATGGCGATATACAACAGAGATTTTCCTCACAACATAGGCCAAACCTCTCTGACGTACCAGGAAAAGCAGGAACTGGTATGCATAGTATAAATAGGTATAAAAGAATATATTTCCAGAAGGTAAAACATTATTATTCTGGGCCAGCAGGAGCTGAACCAGTCTATTATATTTCTTTGAAATGTGTTCATGATTTACCTCGGTCCTATTATGGATAGAATGGTTATTTATTTCACAGAGAAAAATCTTAAGTATAAGTTGATTATTGTAGATTTATTTTTAAACGAAGTCTGAAATGTATATGATGACCTTTTGGTCTAATATGTTTTGTAAAACGATATTGATTTCTGCTGACCAAAGATTAAGGTTAGTCTAATATACGGGCCATGGCCATAGATGTAATTCCCATTGCGGTCTCATGGATCATCATTCACTCACTCTTATTATAAGCTCCAGTTAGCCCTTTTTAGGAGTGCGCCGCGTCCTGCCTTTGTTTTCCTGACACCCTGCCTTTTTTCCAGCACCGTGCCTTTTCCCAGGCGCTCTTTAAAAAATTAAATCCATGTGCCTCTTATCTTGCGCATCATTCTGACATTATCATTAACACTGAGACTAGACAGGTAAAATTGCAAACAATTAGATTGAACCAACAGTCCCATAGCTGTGAAAGGACCCATCAACGACAAATGCAATTCGAGCAGGTGTCCAAATGTGTCTGGGTAAAACGTTGAAAAAAGTCGGTGCAAAAAAGGCTCTGAAAGTAATCGCTAAAAATTAGATCCCAATGTACGGTAACACCTGAACGTTTGATAGGGATGAGGGATTGGCTGTTAATGGCAGAATGAACATACTTGGAAAATGATGAATTGCATTAATAGAAACATAAACTCTGAACGTATGTAAAGAAATGTTCGATAGACGTTGATCTGGGTCACATAAATAAACACCGCTATCCTAATTCTTAAATTTAATCAGAATAGATTCATGTTTATACACCGAATAAATCTGATAATTCTACACCCTAACAACCCTAATGAGTCTCTTTATTTGGAATTATGTTCAGGGTTTTCCTTCTTTATCTAATGTCAGCGGAATTGTTACTCTGCTAATACAGTTCAAATATGCGTCGTTTTAAACATTTCAAATTTATTTTAACAATATATATTAACCATTTTAAAAAATTTGTTTTCATTTTCTTTGAATTTGGTAAATATATTCAAATAAACCTTAGTTTAATTTTGATTTTGAATACTTGATTTCCATTTTTATTAGCTTGTTTTTTTCAGACAGATGAGCTTTTGTCATAGCTTGATCGGCGTCCGTCCTCATTGTCGTCGTCTCTTTTTTTGGTTAAGTTGTTTGTTAACCATTACAGGTGGAGCTATGAAACCTCTTACAGTTTTCTGATATTATACACGCAAAAAGAGGAGGCAAGGACCATAACTCTTGACTGCATTTTGTAAAAATTGTTTCCTCTTTTAAGTCAGACTTTATTTTATTTTTTTTGTTAAGGTCCAATTATTCAAGGTAGAACTTTGAAACTTCCTATAGTTGTGTGACATCTTACTAGTAACAAAAGTTAGCAACATCTTTAACTGTTGACATCATTTACCCGCACCACCTGTGGTGAGGGCTATATAGGAACCCGTCCATTGGTCGCTCGGGTCGATCTGTCGCTCGGTTGATCGCTCACGTGCCATCGGGGCACATAAAATTGGAGCATTGCTCCTAAACAACATTACCTAGAAACACCAAATTTGGTGTGTAGATGTATCTTGGTGAGCCGAAGTGTCATGTATCAAAATAATCTCACGTGACCTCGATCTTGACCTGTGACCCATATGTTATGATAACTTTGTCCAGGCGATATTTTCTTAACTATATGGCCTAGAGACATTAAACTTGGTACACTGATACATCTTAGGAAGGCAGTCTGTCTTGTTCCAGTATTAAGTCACTGTGACCTTAGCCTTGACCTTTGACCTATATAATGGAAAAGCTATCCTTAATATAGCTCCTACACATCATTACCTACAAACATCAAATCTGGTGTCAATGCATCTTCATGAGCCGGAGAGTCGAGTACAAAAACTATGTCACTGTGTTATTTACCTGTGACCCATATAA
>JAULCE010040223.1:0-13604 GCA_032359355.1 Macoma nasuta | reverse complement strand
GTTACTCGGCGTCTGATCTGGATCCAAGCTGTTTGAATAATCACCTTAGTCGCGAACAGCAGGCGAAGGGTTAACGTGATTTTAGAACAGCGGCAATTTATTGTTGAAATCACGTAAGTGTAATTTTCCAAGATGTCAGTTGCATGAGTTTTGACGAGCATCGATGACGTTTTCCAAAACAACGTAAGTGCCAATTTGCCAATGTTGATGAAACGTGATTTTTCATGAACAAAGTATTTGCTTACAGTTGGTTAAATGTTATTCTTCACCTTTAAAACGCTGACACAACGCAACGCAAACGCATCGCTAATAATGACAAATGTCTACTTTGTGTTTAATACGAGTATGAGTGTAAAACAGTTTGGCAATGGATCAGACGAAGAGTTATTCGTTGTCAAATTTGACCCCAAACTGTTCGTAAAGAATACCAGTGATCAGTGCTTAATGTGATAGATGATAGAGACTCAGGCACACACTTAGGGCTGTGATCGTTTGCGATCATATGCGACATAGAGCTATCTTTAGTTGGACTCGACCGTGGAGATTGCCTGCGAACTCAACCTCCAAAATGCATGGCCTATTAAAGATGGCTTGCGAACTTGTGGTCGCATGCTGTCTTTAACAAGTCGTACGCCTACCCCTATGTGTAACTGCGCCTTAAGGAACAGCGCTTTCAACTCTGTTATGAGACCATACACAAACCGCAAAATCCTTTTACTTACAGGAGGTGGACGTTGAACACAAGATGAACGCAGCCCGAGCATTACACGAGCGTATGCTTTTGCTCGGGTGTAAGTTTAGTTTAAACATTCTATTTCAATATGAATTGAAAGGGGTTGGGGCACAAGTTCTACCAACATGAGTTACCCTCCACCCCCCTCCCACAATTTACAACGCTCATCATACAAATTCAATATGACAGTTTTGAATATAAGATATACATACATGTGTACTAACTTTGTAAATTGTGATCCTTTCAGTGCTTGATAGCCTTTTATTTCGCACAGAAGGCCACTGGATGAGATTTTGACATGGGTCTATATTTTTCTTAGGATTTCATGCAGTTATTAAGAAGACAAATCATTTACACCCAAAATACCATAATTCAGATTTGATAAATTAAATTTAGATAGTCAGCTCTGAAAGCACAATACTTATACAAAAGTTGTTGGGTGTAACTTGTTCAACAACAATTTCCCCCAACAAGCTATTTTAGACAGTTGCAGAGGCGCTTAAGGGTGCTTTTGTTGAGGAAATAGTTAGTATTTGCTTTAGTCATCGCGAAAGGAAAGTATTCAAAATTTCTAACCATTTGCTCCATTGCTCCATAAGCTATTTCTAGATTAATCCACCAGGAAAGAATTTTATGAAAAGGATGACTATCTAGGCAAGCCGAACATGTAGTTCTTTAATGATTTGAAAACATTTGCTCGTTAAGAGTGATTCATTTCCCACAAAATTATCAATAATCGCCTGCTGCAGAGGCGCCAAAAAGCGTTACTATGGACTAAAGGTTTGAATTACTTGGCAAAAGACAAAAGCTATATATAGAACTATATGATAAACAAATACATGGACATACGCCGACGACTTCTTCAAAAATCACGTAACTACCAATTTACCAATGCGACTTATAAGTGGTTCTCGAAGGTCGGTCGTTCTACCCAGATATCTGCTTGTTCCCGAAGCAACATAGTGGCGACTCGAGGGGATGGGGTTGGGGGAGGGGTGGGGGACTTTCTCCACCAGTTATTAGCCGGGTGTAGCGAACTGACTGAAGTACTGTCGAAGCAACGTAAAAAGCAACACACAAAAATAACGTGCTTAGACGATTTGCAAATATTGTTATTCCATATCGTTTGCTTGTTTTTTCCATATCGTTTGCATTCCGCTCGTGTTACATAATCGTTGAAAGAATATTTTTATATAAAAAACTTCTTACTTATTTTATTTTACTTTCGATTTGTAGGCGTAAGGCACTTGACCGGTTTGGAGTACAAGGCTGTGACACAATATTATGCGACACACAATGGTAAGTTGATGAACTTTTTCGCTAGCAATGTCGCCAAAAAGCACCATTGCAAAGAGTGCAGTCCCAGGTCAGCCTCCGCCTTTTTACCAAAACAGTAAAAGCTGGGCGTCAAACAAAAGGGTTAGCAATAATTATCGAGTCTAAGAATGGGTTGGTGTATACCAAAACCTGCTTTACCATCTAAAACAGTGACATGATGTCTAAACGAAACTGAACCAGCAGCGAATTTGAGTAAAACCGGTTAAACCGTTATATATTCATGCATAAATTTCCGCCGAAATTTGAACTAGAAAGATGGTAATGTCGGTGTGGAAGTAGCATTTTGCTGTTTTAGTGACTTATACATTACATTCTTACGACTTTTTAGCGTAATCATTCATGTGCTCCATACAGGGTAGGTTAGCTTTAAGGCGTGGATCTTGTAAGGTGTATTTGACATAGCTTGCAATATCTATTTTCTACTTGAACCCGTTCACAGCCCATACCCCGAGCGTAGTAATATATGCAAACAGCTTGGATCCGAATGAGACGCCGAGTAACTCGGCGTCTCATTTGGAACAAAGCTCTTTTTGCACTCGGCCAATGGTTTTACCAAAGGTCGAGGGAGTGTGTTAAGTATAAATCGGAAGTACACAATGTAGAAAAAATATTGCGAATTTGCACAACCAGCCTGGCAGTGAAGGGGTTAATCAGTTTCGGTACTGTGTCCTCACAAACGGAACACTTGGCCCCGACGGATAGACTGTCTTTAAACAATTTCAGATACCGAAGCATATATGCCCGACGGAGGAATCAAGAACACATGCACGCAGCTGTTTGGAGATGATCTTGGAGAACTTGGGGCAGCTGCGATTCAGCAGGCAGTGGTTGCCGGGGGCAGACAGTGTGGCTTTGGTGAGAAGAGATCGTCCAATATCCGCTATTTGCTAAAACAACTAGAGCAGGTAGGTCATACATGTATCCTAACCATTATCTTGTACTAGTCCGGTGAACTCTCGTCTATTTGATATTTTAAAGTTGTTCGATAATTCTCTTAGAACTTTGTGAAAATGTTGCCTGAGTGTCAAACAGCTCGGATCCGGATCTGACGCTAATTTATTAGGCGTCAGATCCGGGTCAAATCTGGTCAATGTTTGCTTTGTTTCAATTGTTGAGACAATACGTTCTAGTATTTTCCCTCTGTGTCAACTGTTGATATAAGCATAAGTTCGAATTCTGTTGCAGTTGTTAAATGCTAGGGAATCAGCCCGAATATTCGATAACCTGTCTATTGAAGATAGCTCGAGTGTTGTTCCTTCTGATGAATTTAATGGATGGTTCCGCTTTTTTCCTAAAACATATAGCTAGCTCCTCCCCCTATTGTTGTACCAAAATTTTCTTTTCATACCTAGGTCAAGTGCTCACAAACATGCTCACAAACAAAAGCCATGTGCTCTTTGTTAAAAAAGGTCAACCATTTACCATGTTTCCTATGGTCACGATTGGATAAAATGCATTTTATAAACAAACTTGATTGACACGTTAGGAACTGTTCATTATATGTATAGGAAGAAAGTTTTAGTATTATTTCCTTCCGATGTAGATGTTGTCTAGATTTTACCGTTTCGTCTAGCATCAATACCACTGGCTACAATTTAAATTGTTTAATGGTTGTTGCCTTGGATCATTCCCATCCACATATATCACCCAACGTCCATTGGACCTTGACCTTAACCTAATATGGATTTAGATAGTTTCAAGTAGGCTATTTCTTGGTTAACTAGTTTTTACCGTTTCGTCTAGCATCAACACCGCTGGCTAGAATATTCTAAATTGTTTAATGATTGCTGACTTGGACCATTTCCATCCCCATATATCACCCAACGTCGGTTTTAACTTGAACTTGATCTAATTTGGACTTTGATAGTTTCAAGTAGGCTTTTTCTTGGTCAACCAGATTTTAACGGTTTCGTCTAGCATTAACACCATTGGTTAGAATGTTTTAAATTGTTTAATGGTTGCTGCCTTGGATCATTCTCATACACATATATCCCCCAACGTCCATTTGACCTTGACCTTGACCTAATTTGGATAGTTTCAAATTGGCTATTTCTTGGTTAACTAGATTTAACCGTTTCCTCTTGCATCAACATCGTTTGCTAGAATGTTTTAAATTGTTAAATGATTATTGCCTTGGACCATTCCTATCCACATATATCACCTAACGTCCTTTTGACCTTTACCTGATTTGGATTTTGATAGTTTTAAGTAAGCTATATCTTGGTTAACTAGATTTTACCGTTTCGTCTAGCATCAACACTGCTTATCAGAATGGATACTTATACAGTTGTTGCCTTGTAACATTCCCAAAAACCCATATCACTCAAACTCAGTTTGACCTTGACCTAATTTGCACTTTGAAAAGATTCAAAATATAATGTCAAGAATGCCACCGGGGTCAATAAGCGTTTATTGAACGCGGCGTTCTTGTTCCCTCTGCTGTAGTTGTTGAATGCTTAGGAATAAGCTTGAGTATTTCATCATATGTCTAGGAAGTAAGGTCGAATATGTTTCCTCCTGTTGTAGTTTTTGAATGCTATGGAATAAGCTCGGATATTTTATTATATGTCCAGGAAGAAAGTTCGAGTATGTTTCCTTCTGATGTAGTTGTTGAATGCTCTGGAATAAGCTCGGATATTTATTTTCTGTCTAGAAAATAAGCTCGAGTAATAATGTAGTTGTTGAATACTCTGGAATAAACTCGGGTATTTGATATGTCTAGGAAGTAAGCTCGAGTCTTTTTTCTTCTGTTGTTGAATGTATTGAAAAAAGCTCTGGTAATGTATTTTCTTTCTAGGAAGTAAGCTAGGAAGCTATATTGTTTTCTTATGTAGAACTGGTTGAATGCAAGGCCATAAGCTCTTGTAAAGTCGAACCTCGATAACTCGAACTCATTGAGACACTCGAACTTACCTCGACTTAACCGAGATAAACGTACTTTTAAGACCTAATACATTATAATAAAATTTTGTTAATAAAGTTATGAAATACCTTACATTATGTGTTTAATAAAGCGAAGTAGTCAAATAACAAGCAGCATGTAACTTGTGTCTGATCTGGAGCCATTCTGCTTGCAATTTGGAATTCTATTTTATATATCTGGGACTTTTCTTTTAGTTCGAGCTAAAGGGAGGTTCGAGCTTAACGAGTTCGAACTATCGAGGTTTTACTATATTTTATTCTCTGAGCAAGAAATTAAGATTGAGATTAAGATCGGGTATTGTTTGCTCTGTTTCAGCTGTTGAAGACCAAGAAGTAGGCTGACACTTCCCAATGGCTGACGACGACTCGGAACTGAACACTCGGACCGCGCACAAAGATGACCTCTTTAGTGGAAGCATCGCTATTCTTTTCAGACTTGTAACCCATTGGTCAACGAGCACTATTTACTAGTGTAATCAGTTGCAGCTAGACCAGCCACCGAGTGACTTGGTGTCTGATCCGGTTCAAACACTTTTACACACAAAACCAAAATAAAAACAATAAAAAATTGTAATTACCCTTAAATTCTTTACATTTACTTTGCATTATGTTAGAATTTTAAAGGGGAAAAAATAGCGACCCTCACACTCTTAAATCCTACTTTCATTCTACTCATTTTTAATTAGTAAAATTCATTGTGTTTGACACAGGACAAATCTATCGGATACGATACGAAGTGTTGGGTATTACATTCTTGATCAAGCTGAGCGTTAACCGTGAATTTCATCAAGTAATAGCAATGCCAAAAATGGGGACTAAACACTGTCTAGATTTTGTTACAGCTGTGAAAGTTATCAAATTGAAACCGGAATCGGAACCAAACCGACCCTGAAACTGAATCGAATCGGCATGGCCGTTGTTTAGGGAAATGGCTTACAAACCGGACCAAACTCTCAAACACCACATGATGCGCTTTCAGTGAGTTTTTAACCGGTTTAATGCAATATGTAACGGCAATCATACAGTACTGAAACTTTTTAAAATCGATGTAAAAACGAGTTGTTCCTCTACAAGCATTTTTAAAAAAGAATTAAAAGGGAATGACGAAACTATCTGTGAATGTTTACGACAAGTTTCATCCATACTTGAAACGAGGCCCATTACCCACCTTATTTGAATGAATCTTTATGAATATGCATGTGTTTGTTTGTAGTTCTGTCTCTTTTTCTGCACCTTTATTAAAGCATTTCGAAAAAATTACTTTGTTCCTTGATCTGTTTACCAAATAAATATTAAACCGTACCCCAATCCCCTATTTGCGACTATAGCCGTGCTGATTTTCCCAAACAGCTTAGATATAAATCAGACGCCGAGTAAACTCAGTGCCTGAGCAGGATCCATTCTGTTTGACTGCCGACCATAAGTTTAACCAAATTTGAAGAAAATCGAATACTGTTTTAAAATCAAGCAGACGAGAGTTTTCACAGCGGGGCAATTTAAGGGTTTTACATCATTAGCATGAAGTTGGCATGACATTTGACAATTCGTTATTTCATCAAATATGTCGAAACGCCGAATTTCGACATTTCAACATTTACTTAAGGTTGATCGAACCGGTTGAATTGTGAACTTCTATGTCCACACACAAGAATGTTTATTTCAAAGCATTTAGGAGACAATATGTAAAAACTGAAGCTGTGTCAAGAAGAAACGGTATGTTATTAACTTTACTCCCACCCTTAACCCCAAAGTTACGCTATAAGCTCTTTAATCCAAAGGTACGCCCGTTTCTTTTATTTCATAGATACGTCGTTAGCATTTACTTAGTCTTAGAAAAAATGTTGTAACGATGTCCAATTCGACATTTCTACATTAATGTCGAATTGAATTTCGACATTTACTAAGTCTGTGAAAAATGTCGAAATTTTGTTCAATTTCGACAAAAACTATACAAAAATGCATTCAATCCATTGTTTTCAATTCGATTTCGATTGACAACACTCTAAGGTCTGTCTTAAAGTCGAACAAAGCCTCTGGTTTCAGCTTTCCACATGCATTTATGGTGTCGATAAAGAGTAAGAAAATAAGACAGCTGACAATATTTTTGAAACCTTATCTTTTTAACCATTATCGTTCTATCCGCGACTGTGATGATATTTTATCTCGGATGATGTTATGTTTAACCCGTTCACTGACGTACCCAGAGTGTAGTAACATATGCAAACAGCTTGGATCTAGATGAGACGCCGAGAAACTCGGCGTTTTTTTCGGATCCAAGCTGTTTGACAATCGACCATATGTTTTACCAAAGGTCGAGGGAGTTTGTTCTGGCTAAAACGGAAGTAGGCAAATTATTTGCCCATGTGCACAACCTGCCTGGCAGTGAAGGGGTTAAACTGCCATCCAAAACCCTTGGCTGGTTTGATTCCGATTCCGGTTACAATTTGATTAGTTTCCGTACCGTAAATATATAGACAAGAAATGATGTTACAGCGTCATCGTACCATATTGTACCAAATGACGTCTCAATGTACGACGTTACTTTCAGTTTATTTCTGCTATCATAAAGCTTGTTTAAGTAACACATTTTTTCTTAGAAATGGGATAAATGGTATCTGACACTTGTTGTCTTATAAGGCAAGCTTTTCTTGAACTCGTCTTCTATGTTATTAAGCTTGCCAAAGGCTCGCTTGATAACAATAATTTCTAAACTCGTTTAAGAAAATTTTTTTATCACATAAAAATCGTTGTTTCCGAGTTAATACAACCATCACGAATTTCCTTATCTTACACATGTGTAAGACAAGAAATGACGTCATAGATTCATCGTACTGTATTGTACCAAATGACGTCACAATACACGACGTTACTTTCAGTTTAGTCTGCTATCAGTTAACTAGTTTTAGTATCAATCATACTCTTAAATATGTGATAATATGAACTAAGGCATTGCCTCAAGTGCGAGCTCTAAGCTAGAACAGTTAACCCCCCCCCAACACAACAAGCACATACCTTCGCTTTAAAATGCATTCTCAGTGTCTCATTTGTTGGCATCCTGGAAAGCGTAGCTTGCTAAAAATAAATTTTCAAAGTAGAACATGAAGTAATTTTTTGACAAAATGAAGAGCGTTCTGTTATAGTCTGACATGACATGCAATGATAAATTAACTCAAACCCTGGAACGTTTTGCTTATAGGGCAGATGTTCAACCGTCTGAGCTTACTGGACTTCTTAGACTTTATACCACTTAGTTTTGATATTGCGAGATAGGCAAAGTAATAATGTCATTTTTTAATTGAATTGAAAAAATATAAGAAATGGAGCATTTGCTCAAATTATGAGCACATGATTCATTTTATACAATGTTTTCAATAAACACTCAGTTACATAGGCACTTCATGGCCTGACTGTGGAGCACAGGGTTAAATTACATACAAAGTAGACATTATTATAAAATCTGAATATTTTACTTCATCACTAGAATTATAAGTTCAAGTATTAGACTAAAAGTTCTTAACACATTAATATGTTCTTTTCAATGAACTAATCGCTAACAGTGTCATGTTATACATGTCCAGGCACAGTCGTAAAGTACATCGTTATTGGATTAGTAATGAAATACATATAAATATGAAAATCTAGATGTCACATGATGAGAAAAGTATTTATACAGACAGTCCGTCTCTCAAACCCCGGACTTTTTGCTTATAGGGAAAATGCTCAACCGAAAAAGCTTGCCGGACTGTTTACACTATATCCCAATTAGATTTGATATTGTGAGATATGTAAAATAATACTGTCATTTTTTAATTAAATTGAAGAAATTGTAAGAAATTGAGCATTTGCTGATATTATGAGCACATGTTCCATTTTATGCAATATTTTCAATAAACATCCAGTTACATAAGCACTTAATGACCTGAATGTGGAGCAGAGGGTTAAAGTACATACAAAGTAGACATTATTATAAAATCTGAAGATTCTACATTATCACAGTAGACACTAGAATTTATAAGTTAAAGTATTAGATTTAAAGTTCTTTTCACATGAATTTGTTTTTTCGATTAACTATTCGTTAACAATTACATGTTATACAGGCACAGTCGTAAAGTACATTGTAATTGGATTTTTGTTAATATAAACTCACAAGATTAAGGCATCAGTTGAAGTTTGAAATACATATTAACACAAGACTTTGGTATGTCTTTTTCAAATACAGGTTAGCGACTATCATGTCACCCACCTGACTAAAAACAACACAGTATTGAAGTATATAAAATAGCTATTTCCTTTTTAAAATCCCAGGATACTTCATCTTCACTGGAATCATCAAGGAAAGTATTAACATCAATAAATTTACAAATCAAATTAAACCATTTAAGTTTAAGATGGTCACAAGGATGAACTCCACCAACCAAAGCTGAATAATAGTATTTCTTAATTCCAACTAGTCTTATATTGTTTGATCCCCTTCGTTTTGAACCGGTTTTTTGAATATCTCTGTCTAAGCGTGGGGTACCAACATTATTGTTTTTGTTTAAAGTGCAAAATTGGCTGTTAAAAGTTGACAAATCATACTCTAATTCTTCTTGCATGGTCTAAATATCTTCATCAGAGAATATTGAGTAAAATATTTTATTGTTTGACATCTGAGTATCTCTGTACTTGCTTGCACTAACTGGTGATATGGTTGTAAACGTTAAAGATATATTGCATGTAAATTGTTCCTTAAGACTAAGTTTTAATGTGGAAAAAAACAGATTGTAAATCATTTAACTTGGAAGGAGATCTGTGGTAAGCGATCTCACATCCACCTTAATGGTATAATTTCTCTGTAAAATTACAGATTCCTGATGAAATAAGAATTTTGACGTTTGTGGAACCTGTAAAGTACAAAGAAGAAATATATTTTGTTACTTCATTGTGGATTGTTTCAATTCTTGCACCTGGTATGACGATAATCTTGAGAATACAATTAAGGAAGAGAAAATTAGATTTTATAAAATTATAAACACCACGTCCTCTGGAGTCTGTAGCAACAACACTTTCTTTTTCCATTTTCCTGAAACATATATTTAGGTTAATGGTCCAGTGATGGAGGTAAGGTATGACAAATCTAGTGTTGTAACTTGGTTGAGGAAAAGGTTAGCGACTGTCATGTCACCCACACTTATGATTAGCAACTGTCATGTCATAAACCAGCACAAAGCACACAAACAAGGTCAATACGATTAATTATTCACCCGTTAAAATGACAATTGACTGATCGGAGGAGATGTCATGATGGTTGTTGAAGTTAAACACAGTAAACATTTCATAAATAACATGCACTGAAATGGTGGCCTGTAACAAACCTTTTATCATACAATATATATTGACGGGTAATTGACAGTTGAAAACATTGTGGGAAATGTAGCATTTCCTTATAATTATAATGATCATATTCTCCATTCTCAGTGACATTTTCAAAACATTTCAAAATTGGCATTTTCGTTATGTTCAATATTAATCATTAGAGAGTTTATTCACATTAAAAGCATATGTTAAATTGTACCAGGGGCTTCCTTATAACCAAGTAAAGGCACTGGTTTGTTTAATACGTTTTTAATGTCACTATTTACACATATAGGCATATGGCACAATAGCACTCCGACTCAGGGTCCCAAGGGGTTCTGTCCCTGCAAGATATAAAAGTGCCAGGACACATGTCATTAATAAAGATGGGAGATTTCATGAGCAGTTCAGTCCACCATTAATGTTTACACAAATAATTTACACATAGACAAATTATAAGCAAACAGCTGTCAGACGCCAGTTATTAAGACGCAATGTAAATATCCTTAAAATACAATAATAGCAAACAGTTATCAGACGCCAGTTATTAAATGCAACATAGGTATCCTTAAATAACATTAATACTCTGCAGCCTCTCCATATAGAAAGCCTAATGAATATTCGTTCACTCAAGTATGCTGGGAACCAGCGCCATGCGGTTTTGACATAACTTAACTTACGGTTCTGTGGAAACCAGTTCTCCCTTCGCTCCCTGCTCTCACTCTTCCGTCGTGGTTTTAGTGCGACTGCATGCAATGGTTGACTGCTAGAAACAATAATGAAACTTGCTAGTAAAGGTGAAACATTGTCAGTTCATAATTGCCGCCATATTGAAATTCTATTTCTAACTTCCAAGTTTACTTTACGACTTGAAAACACAAAATATATCGAACGTCAGACGGTTGCATGCACATTCCAAGTTGAAAAACCATATTAAGAAACGTTTGAAATGCAATAAAGCTGTCGACAAACCATAAGTTACTCACAACTGCTCATGAAATTCCCCGATCCTTCCTGCTCAACTGCTTGTGTCGGACTGCGAAAGACTGGGAGAATCACGTGACTCTTCGCGGGCTAATCGAATCGTGGGAACGTTAAACTTCGTCCCTACGCGTTTTGACCCTCACGGTGTCATCATTGGAGTTTAACTAATAAATTCAACCCTGTTACAATACAACTTTCTTAAAAAATTCCTTATAACACGAAAAATATTTAACATGTGCTTGAAATATTGTTTTAGCAGCTAACTTGTGAAAAATCCAAAGCAAAGTGTTGAATCGACACTTTGTCATTTTGTTTAACGTGAGGTCTCCACGGGGTATAAACACGTACATGGCTTGCTCACAGGGTACATGAAATGTTTTCCGGGATCTTTGGCCAATCATATTAGAATATTTTTCTTTGCAGTATAATAATAGGAGTCGTGTCATTCTCAAATTTATTATTAGATTATATGTGATATACTAGAGGCGATGTTCTAGAGTGTCATATTGCCTTTAGATTCAAGAAAAATGGTCCAAAATGTTGCAGAGTATACGGAGCGAATTTTGACGGATTTTTTTCCCCGGTGTAGTCGAAAGGAGATAGTCATTACACAGTTCAGGGTTTTTTCCTGCCTAGAAGTAACACTCTTGTATATAAAGGGTGGCATTTCTTTGTACTGGATTAGTATTTATCAGTGCGGTAACTGTTTTAAGTTACATCGCTTTAACATCCTTCAGTTATTTTGCTGAGTCCGGCGCTACAAATGTACAGTTTCGCTTCTTTCTAAAAACATATAGCTAGCTCCTCCCCCTATTGTTGTACCAAGATTTTCTTTTCATACCGAGGTCAAGCACTCCCAAACATGCTCTTTTGTTTAATATAGGTCAACCATTTACCATGTGCTTTCCAACGGCCACGATTGGATAAAACGCATTTTATAAATAAAACTTGGTTGACAAGATAGGAACTGTCCATGGTGTAGGTTAACCTCAGAAACGGACCTATATCTTCGCACGCAAGTAGGCTCCTGAGTAGATCCACGGACTATCCGCAAGTTAGTCAAGTCATTCAGAACAGTTCCCTCAAGTGAAAATCCAAAAGTACTCTACAAAGGCCACGCTCAAACCCATGCGACGAGGAATAGGTCATTATGAGTTGACGAAAGTAACAGTTTGGCTTTTGAAACAATATGATTGATATTGACATTTATTATACCTCAATAAACTCTCACATGCGAAATCCCCATAGGCAAGATGACAACAGCAGATAAGTTGTACTTAAAAGATTTGACCTTGAAGCTTTGAAAAAATGCATTTTTTCCGAAACCGAATACTTGTGCAGGTGTCAAAAGTTGTTGTGTATGTATTGGACGATGTGTTGGCCACTGACTTGGGTACATAATATCCTTTATATTTTCAAATACTACAGACCCTAACAAGAGGACAAATCAAACACGTGATGTCTACAATGTGTGCAATGTCCGTATATCCAGTTTTCCATGACGTCGGCTATGCACATCAATAGAAATTCAATATCATTAGAAATCAGTTCCTCCAAAAGTAATTTAAGACTTATCTACAAGCAAAGAATCTGATGAAAAAATATTAAGATCTCGCTATGTGCTAATACTCCATTTCTCACAATGTTATTAATAGGCATCGGTTACAGAGGCGCTTAAAAGCACTTGTGTGGAGGAAAGGATTATACAAGCAAATAGCGTTAATATATGAATTTCAGCTGCATGAAAAAATAAATATAACAATTTTCAGATGTTTTTATTTACAAACAGAGAAACCGTCTATGATATATTTCGAACTTTATATAATAAGGTTCAACTATTAGGAATTCGTAATTAATTGTCAAAACAAACGTTTTCTTAGCGAACATTCCATTTATATATTGTATCGAAAAATGACAGGAAAATAGAAAAAGAGTACTTGGTCGGTATAAAGAAATGCTCAATTCACACAATATTTTCAATAGTGCTCTGATACATATACCCTTAAAGGTACGTCTATTGAGGAGGGGGTTAACTAATGGTTACTATATATTATACAGAGATCATTACTTAAACATGTGACACTAATTATGAAGAGAGTTGATAAGTAATGTGGATCTAATAGCATACACATACTTAATGGTTTGAGGCTAATACAAGCTTTGAAATATCTGCTTTAGCGAATCACTTAATTCTTAAAACTTTAACTCTTCGCCTGCTGCGAAAATTGACGTCTGCTGAAAATGTCGTCTGCTTCATTTTTAAATATCGTCCGATTTTCTTAAAATTTTGTGA
>JAULCE010040112.1:0-13605 GCA_032359355.1 Macoma nasuta | reverse complement strand
TTCCAACATACTAAAAATAGAAGTACAGTCTACACTGAATACTACGGCTATACAGTAAAGTAACGGATTTCTTGACATAAAATTGTGAGATGACACCGCAAACAATTCACCTAAGAAATGCAAACAATGTAGATTCAGATCAGCACCGCTCTTTGAAGGCATGTTTTCCCTCAAATTAGTTCAGTGATTCGCTTTCGTAAGCCGTTCTGACTGGCGATAATTTGCATGAGCATGCACACACAGGTAAACAGGCATTTCGGTACACCTCGGTGTAACCAAATATGTACAGCTTTTAGTTTATACAATCCATTTGAATGATAATAAAAAATAGAAGAAGTTGGCCGTGGTAGTAGAGAGGTTGTACATTTTCAGGACTTTTTGGAGGAGTGGAGGGTCGAATTTTACTCAAGACTAAAGTTTGTTTAATATTGTTTTTATATAATTTTGCAATTTTACAAATGCATGAAATCGTCGTGTGTTTTGTACGTATCGTATCTATCGTTAGATCAATTAGATTAATTAAACTATTTTATTCGCATCGGTTACTCGCTGAACAGGTGGACAATGTATTATTATAGGGATAAGCGTGCAATTTAGCTTCATTCTACAGACGTGAAAAGCATCTGGACTGCAGATTTCGAGGAATATTTGACGTTGGATTCTGAGACAGACATCGATATCTAAGCTGACACTGTCAGTGAGAAAATTGACATTGTTTACTTTTGCATCTAGTGTTACCGAAAACAAAAGCATGTACCTAATACCAAGTATGATTTTTTTGTAGAGAAATAAACAAACATGAAGAGAATTAATTTTTATCGCAGGTAAACATATGCATTTGCTCACAATGAGATTCGAACCAACGCGGGGGAAAATGAAAGGCGTTGCAGTCATGGACACTAACCACTTCATCATCGCACTTACACACACATTCGTGGTATTTCTTTATTCATCTAGCTACGTAGTTACATATATAAATAGGCACATTAATATTCATAGCACGTGACTTTCCGATTCAAAAACGAGGTCTCCCGAGCTAAGAGTCCCGTTCTGTTATGTAAACAAAGCTGTTAGAGGAGTGTCTCATCTCTCTAAGAAATCAACAGTTTTCAAATTTAATACTAAGCATTCAACCATGTATTGTTTGAAAGAGTCACGGATTCGCCAGTAATATTTTACATAGTTTATGCATGAATGATAGTGATTAGTAATCACGCTGTTTTCACGAAATTTGAAGGATAATATGGCTTTAAACGCAGTTCCAGGGTCTGCGATGTATGCTGTTGTAGTAGACAGAGCATAATGACTGCTGATGAAGGACAATTTAGGCCCTCGCGGCTGATTTTGGTATGTACTGCTTGTTATGTCCGATCCGACATTGCAAAAAAAGGCAATGACCTAAGCTGTTCAGTTAATGTTAGAGACAAACGCTTAGGATCCTGCGGTTCACTATCTTTAAAATCAATGCCCAGTATTAGGCGAGATACATGTAGCACTTACAGTTGTCCCAGCACAACTCCGGGTCACATACACCTAATGGCCATTTTCTTGATCGTTTTACACATAGTCTTTAATACAGTTATTGGCAGTTTCGGCATAGTCCATGACTTCTCCATTTACAAATTTAATACAGCGAAATATGGCATAGACAAGCATATACAGAACATACATGTAATAACATTTATGCATACATACATTCATATATCATAATATAGAAAATGCATAATGAATTCAAGAAACAATTATAAAATATTTTCCAGGGTATTATTTCTCAAGGTACTGGCTTCTGTTACAAATTTAGCTGTTTATTAAAGTAGAAATATGCTTTGATGATATTAATGAAACGAATTTTTGCTGTGTTGGCCATGTTAGTTTTCTTAAATACTTAATCCGAATACGTCTATATATTGTGCAAGACATCATACAATGATATTCAGCTTCTACATCATTTTGATATCAGATTTTACATGTTCGATTTTCTCTTGTTGTTCTTTTATAGCGTCCTACTTCAATTTCTAGTGAATGCGAACAATTTACTGTACCTTGAATAAATAGTTCTGAAAAAACATCGATATTTCTTGGACTATTTTAATCGAAGATTAAACTATATCGAACAGTTTTGATATTTTTAAAATGCTGGTCTCTTCAACAGGCATACTGGCTTTATTTTGGTATTTTAATTCAAGTGGTACAACACAATGGCTATTCATTTTTAAGATAATTATATCTTGTTCTCAGCACGTTTGGCCGTGTTTTTCTACATTATGGTCCACACTTATTGTAAATTGTTCCGATACTTGGTCACACTAGTATCATCTGTATAACGTTTTGATATACATTTAGTTTGTCAACAACAAAAATCCCGTAATCTACTTTATTAAAGTTCGCATGCTCTTGAGTCAGTATGCGTATTGTCAATAAGTCTGTAAACTGTCTATGATTTAAATTATTTTTTTATTTTCTAAAATTGTTTCCGTTCAAATTGTATAAACTCTACTCGATTTTAATGCGTTATCGTTGAATCAAAACTATCATGACTACAAGCTAGCCATAAAGCTGGTTTAGCACACATTGCAGCCAATAATACCATAATGTGTGACATTTGTCAGACTATACTGTTAGTTACACAACTTTTTTTGCAGAGTGTGCGGGCTGATATGATCCGCGTATTTGCCGTAGCCGATGGAAATACGAAAATACGTAATATCAGCCCGCATAACTGTCAAAAGGCCGTCTAACAAACTAATTACCACTCAGAGCTTATACACTAAGATAATACAATTTCACAAATGACTACTCCGTCCGTCGTAACGGAAATCCCGGTATCCCCTGGCACTATGAGTGGTCGTACATTACGCTTCCGGTAATTTGTGTAATTTTGACGTAGGGCGAGAGAAAAGCGGTTCATCGAAACGACACCAGTTCTGTCCTTTGTTTTACATTTTCCGACATAAAACAAACTCCTGTCTAGCGCATAACAATTTTCCACGACCAGTATCGATTATTTGGTCGAAGTCCGTTTAAGATAGATAAGGTTTTCTTTTCGAATCGATAGGGCTAAAAATAAACATAAAACCATGTGATCAGATCTGGTTTCGTACACACCGTCTCATTCACATCGTCAATCCGACAAATCAGAATCTGAGAATGTTGTCTGCCTGGTCATAAATGTATCTACTAGTTATCTGTTTCCTGCTAGTGCTACACATCTGTTCTTTGGATACACACAAACGAGTATTTGATTGCCAAATCACTTTAATCCGGCTTTCAACCTTCATTCAATTATTTAAATGCACTATCCGGAATTTGACCATACCTAAATTCTTACAATATGAACACCGATTCTGACATCCAAGCAACAATTTGCTCGTGCTATACGCTAAATGGCGTGTTCCTTTGTATATGCTGTCCCTCTCTGAAATATAGAAAATGCAACAATAACTAACAAACAACTGAACTAACTCATAAGTTGTCGGCCCAGGTAGTTGTTGTTATTATCATTTAAAGTGTACACATTGATTGTACTAAATAATAATACTCTAAATATATTCAACCAGAGAGACAAATAATGTAGAACTAATCTAAGGGCTACAACCGGTGCAGTCTGATAAACCACACACACGAGTATTTGATTGCCAAATCACTTTAATCCGGCTTTCAACCTTCATATGAGAAGCAAACATGGTAGATCATGATCAGACGGTACTGCGTATCTAAAAAGAGTCTGTTTGCGTTTAGGATATATTGAAATACAAGTTTGTCATAGAATGATTTTCTATGTCTACATGCTTGGTACTGATAATTTCAATGAGAGCCAATGTATAGCTGAAATAAGTTTCTGATTAATTAGTTGCACATATGAGTTCCAACCGATTGTCTATGCACGACACGTAGATCCAGCCGATCTGAGCCGTCTACGACAAGGCCATAATAACACCGTTTACTACTCTCCACAGTAAACAGTATTTCATCCTCTACAACGTCGTCATCGGACGCTAATGCTTTAAGCATGACAGTTAGTTTGAGTCTTTGCAACATGATATGGCTGGAAATCTTTCAGTGGCATCCATATAGCAATGCATATACGTTTTGGTTTTAATGAAATCGTGATTTCGATACATTCAATACATTCACACAAAGCGAGGTCCAATGTCAGACGCCGCCTTGAAAATGCGACGGTTGATCTGGGACTACGCTTTCCATGGAATATTTAAGTAACACACGTGCCTAAACCAATGATAGAAACAATAGATTTCCTTTCTTAACGAGAAAGTAACCTATGCAAATAATCTGGGGTCAGATCAACAGTCGGTATTTGGCGTTTGATCCGAGTCCAAATTGTTTTACACTGTAAGTAGTAAGTTCTTAACCCTTTCGCCAGCAAATCAAAGTTTGTCGGTTGTAACTCATTATGGATCAAATATTTTAACGAAATAATTAACAGAAACAATTAAAACAACTTTTGCTTTCCGAGACTCTAATATTCGGGTTTAATCTTGTTCGAAAAAGTGAAGTCCCTGATCACACGCCGCCTACTAAAACGGCGTCTGTTCTGGGACTTCACGTTTTTGCAATGTCGATTTGAGTCGCCTATGGTGGTAATATGTTAAAAAAAACAGGAACACGTCATTGTTTTCATTATACAGATAAATTTACATTTCGTTGGCGCTAGAATGTAACCGTGAAAGAACAACTTTACTATCTTGTACCCGTTTAAGTCGAAATCATGATTTCATTAAAACTAAAATCTGAACCAGAAAATAGGTGTTGTCTTGTAGGACTATGTCGAAGTTAAGGAATTGTTTAAAGTTAGAATCAATCGAAAATCGGGATTAATTCGAACTTCGAGTAATTGAAGCTTATAAACATAATCCCCCTCACCAACCCCTCTCACAAATGACAGGGAGATTACACCTTGCATCGCCGAACACGCCTAAACGCGCCGTTGAAAATAGTGCAGTCCCAAATTAGACAACGCCTTAAAAGGCGGCGTCTGATCTGGGACTTTACTTTTTGTCACCAATGATATTGTCATGTAAACAGTTATGAAAAAAAAAGAAGTTTATTCAATCATCTCTGTTATTTATTTCGTTAAATTTTATCTTAAACACGTCAGAGCAGACACATTTAAATTTGGCCCCCAAAAGTGTTAAACGAACAACTATAAGGAATTATAAAAATAGTTCCACCAACTTTAAGACAACGAGGTAGGACCGGCGTTAAGCCGAGTGGTAAAGCACTCGACTCATGATCCATGGGTCGTGAGTTTGATCCCCGCCGGACCAGTCTTTCGGATGAGACTTGAAACCGACGCCCCATGTATCAGTGCTTTACACTGGGCATGTAAAAGAACAAGAGGGTTCTTTCGAAAATGAGTAGGGCGTTGCCCGGGTTCCTCTGTATCCGCTTCCCTCTCTCTGACGTCCAATTAACCCAAAATTTGCGGAAACGGAGTAAACAACAAAACAAAACCAAAGCAAACAACGAGGTAGGACTGTTAAGGTTACTTACCAATGGAGGGTAGTCTTTCTGTGAACTTGGAAACAGATCTGTAACTGTTAAAATAGAAAAACTATAGATATCCGTGTCATGAGAAAATAAGTTATTATAACTTACCAATGCAGATAAAGGAGTCTGTGTCCTTTAATATCTCAAACTGAGGTTTTGCTCAAACTAAAATTTTACTCTTTGCATTTCTTTTTTAAATGTATTTCCACCGCGCGGTAAGTTTGACTGCCAGTGAAGAAAACAATTTTCACTGGCATTCAACATGTCAGCGCGGTGGCAATAAAATCGAAGTCGTCATCCTAAATTGATTAAATGCAAGTCAGCAAGATCTCAGCTAACTATGGTCTAGTCAAAACTGGACCGGATCAGCAAGCAATTTCCTAAGCGGTAATTAATTAGGACTTACACTGATGAGAAAGATAATACACATTGACATTGAAGACAATAAAATAAGACAAAATGGTATCTTAAAATATCATTTTTAAGCTAATATCATGTATTGGTAAATTTCGAGCCATACCAAAAGCTGAATAAACAGAATTACAATTCCAAATACAATTTGTCTGATGTATGACTTGTATTCAAATAGATAATAATAGGCATGATAATAGTACGCTGCCGAAGCTAATTGAACGTACTGAAGCGGAACCGAAAAGGAGGCGAATCTAAACGGTATGAATGTTCTCGGGGGAAATGGCGTAGAAACCTATTCAAACTATCAAAAGCAGTACCATGTAGTTTATGAGAGCTTTGAACCGGTTTGCACAACCAAGTTAAACGCAAAGAAACCGCCAGTGACTACGTTTCAATACTGTAAAAACATTTTATTTTTGATGAGTTAACATACCATTTAAATTTGAATATCAAAGAAAACATGTTTTGTTTAGTATACGTGTTAGAATATGATGTAAAGCAAACAATGCATACACGGATCAGGTAGCTTCTTGTAGACCCATTTATTCTGGCTCACACAATTTTCACATGCCTATTTGTATACATGTATGTATACGTCATAGAAGCTTAATTAATCCTTCATTCCATGAATGCATATTTTGTCGCCTCTGGCGACTATGACTAATGAAAGAAAAATCTTCGTTTGAATCATATACTTCCATTGTAAATGAGTCTTTAATATGGTATGGAGTAAAGGGTCAATTACTATAGCCTTACATGTATCATGGCTAATGGAACGGTTGTATGAAACATCCCTATCTTCACTGTAGCCCGAGGCGTTAGATACCTGCGGCTGCAAATAAAAATGCATATACAAAGGTGACATATTCAGCAAAATGGTGCCTATTGAACGGCATATATCATAGAGGCAGATCAACAGTCACACATTTTAACCCGTTACTTAATTTGCTAATTGTATCCATATTAAACGAATCCGAAAGAGGTGCTCAAAGATCTATGAGAAGAAAAATAACATCATATGGTTCTAACATTATATTAAAATTGTTATTAAACTATTATGTATCGCATACAACCGCGTCTGGTAGATAATAATGAGTGCCATAAATTTCGTATGACACAATGCACAGTTTTTCTGCTTTTTAACGAGTGCTGCATGTAACCGGATACCAAATAACGTCATGTAGATGACTTTATCATAGACGAGGTAACGTATTAACGCCAACTATATAGGGCAGCGGGACTGTAGAAGTACAATTTTCTTTCATGAAAATGCCTTACTTCAAAATGTGGGAAAATATTTCGGAACAACTTTAAAATTGAACAAGAAGCGATGTTGACCAAAAGCTGGGTATCCAAATCCGGGTTTATAAAACCATCACCTACCACGGAAAATCGTATTGGAGAACTAGAAGGCTTCAAATGAGGAATATAATATTTCTTTCTTCGTCGTTGAATTCCACTTCGAATCTGAAGATAAAAGCATACAATTTGCCTGAGCAATTTGATGAACAACATTAAAAATATTTGATCCAAAACTAGTTCAACTTTTAAATTGTGCGACGAAAGGGTTCATCAAATCATCACTTACCATGAAAAATCCTTTTGTTGAACGTGTCGACATCGAGTGTGAATCATGATATTTCTTTCTTCGTCGTTGAATTCCACTCCGAATCTGAAGATTAAAGCTCGCGATTTAATTGACAAACTTGATGCACACATAGGAAGTGTCATGAAAAAGGGCACTCGGACATTCAAATCAATGTATTTAACGTCCGATTTCAACCATGCATTTGCATGTAGAGTATTTTGTCCATTAAAACTGCGAACATTGAAGATCCAGATCACACACCGCGTTTAAAACATGACGGCTGGTCTGTTTATATACTGTGTGGCCTATTTGCCACTAAGCCTGCTTTAAATAATTCTTTCGGAAAACGCACATTTAGTGCGGTCCCAGATCAACCGCCGCCGTAATAGGGGACTTTTATTTTGTCATATATATAGATAAGTCTAAATATAGAAGCATTGGAAATTTAATTTATTTCCTATACTAATAATATTTCGTTTCGTTAAAACAACTTGAAACTGACTTGAAACTTGTCGCAGACAACCTATTTAAAATTAACATAACATAACGTTTGCCAGGTCTATGATACTTGTACCGATCAACAGGTTTCGGACAGTCTCACGGACTTTCTGCAATAACTCTCTTACGAGTATCATTATTTTGAATAATTGATCCAATTTCAAAACAGATCGTAAGGTTTAGTGCTTTGTTCTGAATTCAAAATAACATCACTCACACTGTAATTGGTAAAAAATCACAAATCTTACGATATGGGCTGTTCTCTGACAATGGAGGTCTAAAACATAAATCTTAAACAGTGTAGATAGGATAATAAGTTGCAATTGAGACTCTGCGACTGACTGGAACTGGTCACTACTGTTAGCTTAACGGATTCAATGTTCCATGAGAACAACATATTAATCCTTGATATGGAAAGAGAAACGTACCTGGGGATTACACGCGCAGTGAAAAATGAAGATCACGAGTCCCTGAAAATAGCAATAAATACACATGAAATACCTTGAACCCTTCTGTGGATGATTGATAAATTGATTTGTACATCTACCCCATAGTGTTTATTTCAGACGTGTTCATAAAGAAATACACTGATCCAGTGTTCTAACCCACCACCAAGATGAAGTTTGACTTGTTCTCAATACCTAACGGGAAATGTCAGTCGAAATTTGTCAATTCATCAATAATTTAGGATATTGTAGCACTACTTTTGTTATAAAAAAGCATCCGGAATATGTCTCAGCGTCGGTAAGGGCTGGGTGAACGTAACGTAACACGACGTCCGACGTTTTAAACATAACAATGAAAAACAACTTTTCTTTGCTAAAATTTAATGCAAATCACGATAGTAACACATTATTTACATTTTGGGACATTTAAATGATACGTTATCAGTAAAATTGCACCTGTCGTACTGGCGTGCCGTCTTCTACCATCTCTACAGCACATGTACGTTCGGCCGTCGTCGTCCGCGCCATATTTTCGCCATGTCTTTTTGTTGGTTTACGATATCTCATTGATGTATAAAACGAGTAGAATCAGTTTTGACACGTGCGAGTTGTGCACGAGAGCAAACGGGTAATACTTATTTACCGTTACGCTTCAGTGACTGTTTTTGCAATTTCGATGTTTTTACCTCATGCATGTTTGAACTAGGTAAATTATTCGTAGATTAATTCATTATTTAAAAGTGGCGGGTTAGAACATTGTATGGGTGTACACATGAAATAATTTGACCTTTTGCTCCACAAGCTATTTTTGACGTATCCTCAAGGAAATATCTGATGAACATTATGAAAGTGTAAGCATAAGAAAAATGTCATATTTGAACTGAATTTTAACTATTGTAGAAAATGGAGTGTTTGCTCGTTACGAACAAATTCTCTATTTCCTACAATGTTAACTATAAACATCAGTTACAGAGGCGATAAAAAACGCTTCTGCGAATGAAGGTTGAATTAATTGGTTTTAACCCTGTACTCCGTATATTATTTTCAGACGTGACCACAACAAAAGAAACTGATGAAAAAAAATAGTTTCTAAGCAAAGGGAATTGTTTTGTAAACAATGCAGGAAACGGAGCCGTGTCTGTTTTATTTCCTACAGTTGTTCAAAAGTTGACAACTACAGAAGTGCCAAAGCTCGCTTATATTAAGTAGACGGTACCCCCTTTCGTCAACATGCTATTTTAGCCTAATCCACAAAACTCTGAAGATCTAAGTAAAAGAAAAAAGACATGTTAATAGTATAAAAATCTTTGTAGGAAATGGAGCATTTGCTTGTTACGAGCAAATGCCTATTTCATACAATGTTTTAATACCAATTAGCTTCAGTGGCGCTAAAAGGCACTTCTTCGAAAAAATGTTAATTAAGGAAGATATGAGTAAATTAGGAGATTCATTAGTTTCTTTGTAAGACATGTTTATGAATATAGACTCAGGTATATGTTTTACATTACTTGTAGTGAGTTGCACACCGCCAACACATATTGGACCCAGGCGAAGTCTCTGTTGACATAAAGCATGCCTAGAACCCACGTGCATCCCATTAAAGGCAGCAACACACATAGACTTCTGACCCCTGTCCTGTGTGAGACAATTTACAATGTACTAACATACAGTCTAAACCCCTTGTGTCGAAGTCGCGGATACTATTTTTATGAATTAGAATTTCCCGATGTTCGAATTAAATTCGAACTTTGGACAGTCTAAATCACAATAATAAATAAAGGATAATTTATGTATCTACGAAGCGGAAACCTTCCTTTCAGATTGTGGTTGCGATTATACAATTATGTCATACCAAGATTGTCTATTGTAATATACACCTTTGTCATACCGTGATTGTCTATTGGAATATACACTTTTTATACCGTGATTGTCTATTGGAATAATCACCTTTTTCATATCGTGATTGTCTATTGAAAATAATCTGGAATATACACCTTTTTCATACAGTGGTTGTCTATTTGAAACAATCTGGAATATACGTTTTAAGGTCAGAAACTGTAATGACCGCAACAGAACCGGCAGCGAATCGAATCAAAACCGAAAACACCGTAAATCAAATTCATTTTAGCACTGTTTCTCCGAAACTGGACCAACTGACTTTGTCTAGAATGATTACTAAGCACTTCCTTCTTGAATTAAAGTAAAGACGAAATGAATGCTCGGTGCTATGGACAAATAAGCAGTTGTTTAAAGTAGAAAATAGATCATGTACACCCTACAAGAACAACATCTAATAGCTAACTTACCCTGTGGGAGCACATTAATGATTAAGCTAAATAGTTGTAAGAATGTAATGTACACGTCGCTAAAACAGCAAAATGCTACTTCTAAACCGACATTACAATCACACTGGTTCAAATTCAGGCGGGAATAAGAAACAATATAGATAAAAAATAAGTCTCGTCTGACAGTGAACGTGTTAAAGCGCTAAACTAAACGGTAAGAAAGATGTCTCCATTTCTTGAAAATGCTATAATACATAAAGCAGATTTGAGTACAAATTATTGGTGCGTATATTAGATACTCTTTAGCCCGCTAGTAACAGTAAACCGATGCTAATTACAAACAGATTAGAAACAGAGTAATTCGACTTCAGATCTTATCCGAAGATGTTTGACACACAGACAACAGGTCAGCATATCTAATCGAGTATTGCTTCGTTCTGAATCAGACGGCAATCTAAGCAGATGGTCAATTAAATTCAAATTAAGCAATCAAATTCTAAGTTAAGCAATCTTAAATACAATTAAAGATACTTATTTTAAAATGGAACTGTTGTAGATAAGTATTAAGACAAACCTTCAAATGAGACATCAATTATGCACGAATCTAAAATGCAGATTAGTCCATTAGGTGCCAAATTAAAAATGGCGGTTGTGATTAGTTTCAGATTCAATATTTTAGCGTTATAAACCACAGATACGGTTAAATATGTTTTGTATATTTCGCAACTGTTGATACAGGACAAACATATGTTGCAAAAAAGTGAAGTTCCGTATCAGACGCCGCCTAATAAGGAAGTTTCTTATATGGGACTGCACTATTTTTAACGGCGCATTTAGACGACTGCAGTGGTGAAAGGATTAATAAGGGAGCTATAAAAGAAGCATTATCAAAGCAAAACTAAAATAACCCTTTTGACCCTGCATTTAAAATTGCCATTTAACTGGTTATAGATCATATACTTAATACCAAATAGAAAGCAGAAAATATTAAAAACAATGAATTATCAGAAACCCTGATATTCGGAATAAATTGCGTTGCCAAATAGTATAGCCCCTGATAAGATGTCACCTTCTAAGGCGGCGTCTTATCTGGGACTGAACTGATTATAATGGTAATATGAGTCGTCTATTAAGAAGAAAGTGTTTTAAATGAAACATTATTAGAGATGATGCATGTGCAATTAGGATATTGCATGACCAGACGTAATTATTATTTAAGAGGAAAGACAACCATATTTTAATCTTGATGTTGCAGTGTGTTTTAAGATTATATTATTATGGAGAAAAAACTCGTCTTATCGTTCGTGTTGTTTCGGATAACGTATGCTAGCAATTTCAAACTGTACAATTATTAAGTCGTGCAGTTAAGCATAATCCCACTTTGACAGATATATCGGCGCCTGTTGTAAATCAAAACGATTGACAATCAAGTGCTAATTTCACCAATTTGAAGCTAATTGAACGGGAATGAAATACACCAACAGACGACAATTTTCGTATTGGGGCGTATTGCATGCATGGAATTAAACATAACGGGGTTTATAGTTCTGATATTATAGCAATTAAATTTAACAAAGACATACATTGAGACTTGTGTTTCGCATAGCATGGTTCATATTTGTTGTTTATTCTGATACACATGGTTACAACGACTATATGTATTAACATATGTGAAATGTGATAATGTTTTTAACCGAAGCGCTTTCATTTGGCTTGAAAGTTTTCTTTTGCAACTCTTTAACAGCGATAAATGACTCAAATTACAAATGAAATCAATTAAGTCTCAGATTGGAAGCCGCCTTTATAGGCGGCGTCTGATCAGGGATTTCACTGTTTTGCAAAACAATTTTGTACAAATATTAGGGTTTCCCAAAAGCCAAAGTTTATTGAAGTATATTTTTTGTTTTATTTAGTAAAAATCTTTTATTAAAAAGAAGTTTCAATCTGCACTTTTAAATATTGCCCCGAACGGGTCAAATCGAATCGAATGTATGCACGACATATTCTTATCAAAATCTAGCCATCAATTTGCTCAGCGCAGAAATGAGTTTTATGAAACATGTTTGAAATGAAACCTTGCTAGTTGTATCAGCAATATACAGATAGTTGATTCAGTCAGTTATGTTACGTCGACTAATTACACGTAAAAGCTTATAAACATGTACAGTACGGAACATAATTAAATTGAAACCGAAATCAGAACCGACTCAGAACAGAATTCAAGGCGAATTGAGTCGGCAGGTTAGTCTTCTGGTGAAACTTACGTACGAACTGGTTCAAACCCTCAAGAACATTTTTTTTTTCTTAAGCGGAATATGTTATCTTGGGGATTTGAATCGGCAAGAGCGCATTTTTTAGCCGCAACTGAACCGGAGAGAATCAGAGCAAAACGCACTATATACTCAATTCATTTAGTGTCAGTTAATAAATACGTGATTGATACGGTCGGGGTTTTAATTTATTTGCATGACATTTATCTAAATACTTATAGGTTATTTAACACTATTTTCTACAACACGAATATATATTTGAACGAGTACACAGCTTCGAAAGTCATATTTGACGAGTCGCTAGGCGAGTCCAATATGACTTTTCAAGCAGTGTACGAGTCCAAATATATATCCGTATTGTACAGACAGTGTTAAATTAACTTTTTATTCTATACCTATATATATTTTCAGTATAACTAAACAGATTATTTTGCATATTTTTTTAACTTTTGGATAACGGTTAACTATTGATACTATTTATTTAGGCTTTTCCTATGGACGGGAAAAACCTTCTATACTAAATGAAATTAAGTGTAGATGGTATTTCTAGTGTCCATGATTTCGTTCAATGCTGGCTTTTGAAATGATAATATGCA
>JAULCE010040001.1:0-13607 GCA_032359355.1 Macoma nasuta | reverse complement strand
TGTAACTCCTTCACAAATGTGAAGGAGTTACAATAGTTTTGCACCAAGCCATCGATATTATTTGTAGTCTTGTCCACTAGAATTTTTTTTTTTCAAGTTATCTGCTACAGGGGTGTTAAAAGGCTTATAATACTTTGATGTTGTGACTTAGGTGGACCTCGAGCATCTGCTTGGTATAATATGAGCCTTTCATGAGCATCAACATTAGTAAGCAAGCTACAGACTAGGAGATGCTTCAGATAATGTTTTACTGTAGATAAATTGTCCAAGAGCCATTGAGTTTTCCAAATAATGTGTTATATTATCTGCAGTCAGTATAATATCTAATTTAAGGTATTTGTAATTACTCATTTGTGAATGGAATATATAATTTGCTTTTTCAAATGCAGCAGTTTATAGGGTCAAGTCAATGTCTATGAAAGGATCGTGAACCTACATGTTTTTCCTACATATATATCTGTTCCTATTTTTCAGCAATTCATCTTTAAGCAGGAGATTGTCAGTATGATCTCGCCAATGCTGGTTGACATCGGACCCTCAGATAAGGTTTGTTGTATTCTGCATGTAAATAGCCACATTATCATATATTTGTAAATTACCTGCATCACATGGAGAAACAGCACACCAAGCCAGGGCCAGAAAATTCTGCTAAATGTTTATTGGTCTGAACCAAGACAGACAGCCCTGCATGGGTCAAATCTTTTTGCTTGGATTTGACCAAAATGTTGGGGAACCCAGTAAAAGTGTGTACTGCAAATCCTATAGCCCTTCTCAACCAAACCATATGATGGGATCATTCATTAGAATTGTTTTTCTAATTCACATATTTTTTAAAAAGCAAAATATTATTGGAATCGTTTTTCTAATTCACATATTTTTTAGAAAACAAAATATTCCATTTGAAAAGAATAAGAATACGGATTTTATTATTTTTCAGGTCCTGGAGATGTGCTGTGCCCCAGGCTATCAGACGGCTCAGATTGCCGAACTCTTCCACAGCAATGGCAAAAAAATGCCTGGTCAGTACAATATTGAATGGTAGCAAAATATGTTTGTGTTTTTCAAAGAATTTATAAACCCTTTCCTCCACAGAAGTGCCATTTAGCTCCCGTGTAAGTTGTGGCTATTGAAAACATTGTAGGAAATGAAGTATTTGTTAGTTATAAGCAAATGCTCCATTTCGTACAATGATTTTAATTTAAAAATGGCATTTTTCTTTTGCCTAGACTTTCATAAATTATTATCATAATAAAAGATGTCACATGACAGGGTAAGCAATAGCTAGAGAAAGCAGAAGTTAAAAGAATTCTGAAGTTTTGACTTACGACCTCTTTTGTTGTTAGTCCGTTGATAAAACAGACCCCCTGATAGATAACTGTACATTTCAGATGGTTTTATTGTGAGCAATGACACAGAGACAAACAGGATCAACTACAGGTGGGCACAGGGTCCAAACACTTTCTTCTGTCATGAGGATGCCAAGAGTTTCCCTGACCTGTACCTCACTGAAGAGGTAACCATGAACATTGGCATGACCCATTGCGTCATTTCATTTTTAGAACCATTGTGTCATATGCTATTTTTGAACTCGTCCAAAAAGAAAGCTTTTGATTAAGACTAAGAATATCCATGATAAAGGAAAGCATTTTAGGTTGTTGAAGTTTTTTTTTTAAATTTACGGGCAATGGTGCATTTGTTGATGATGAGCAAATGCTCTCATTCTCCACCATGTTTTTCCAATGTTATCTGGTACAGAGCTTTCAAAGAGTATCAGTTTGGTTAAGGGTTGACGAGAGACACAATTTGGGACTCCAAAATATTTGTGGATGCAAGTCCTGGCCTGGTTTTCATCAAACGTCTCGAACTGAGAGCTTGCTCAAACTCAAAAATTCCACATCAGATATTGAAGTTATTTCTATTGCCACTGCACTAAAGATATGACTGCCAGTGAAACATTCTATGGATTTTTTCACTGGCAGTCAAAATTTAAGTGCAGTGGCAATAAAATCAACTTAGAAATTCAAAGTTGAAATTTTCAAACAAGCACCATTACAACTCAAGATGTTTAGTGAAAGCTGGTCTAGATACTGGTTTATGAAGATAAGTCTCACCTGCTCATGTTGTCATTTCTGTCTCTTACAGCACGGCCCAGACAGCAAAGTGCTGTATGACAAAATCTTCATTGATGCTCCATCCAGGTAATTATCTGATTTTGCTAAATATTCAGGGTTCAAATAAACTGGTTTTCTTTTTGTTACATGTGACTTGTAACACAATCCATCATCATGCTCAATTGAGACTTTTACACAATGAAAGCATTTGAAGAAGAGAAAGAATATCTAAGAGAAATGAAAATGACATTTACATATGCCCAACTGTTGACTAAACATATTTTGAATGGTTTTGGAAATATTGTGGGAATTGAAGCATTTGTTCATGTCAATAAGCACACAGTATAAATCTGCAAATAGTGTCTTCTGCGACACATTTCAAATTGCATTTTCTGCAATATTTTTGTGAAAAATCATAGAGTTACTTGGTGTCTCATCTGGATCAAAAATGTTTGCAAAGATCATTGAGCATGTTGAAAACTAATAGAAACAAACTTTAATGAAATTGATGTTGGAATTGAAAGATATGTATACCCTTGTGTTTGCTAAGACTTGTATTGTCAAAAAATATATTGTTTATCTTGTTCTCTGTGGTATATGACAAATTGTCATACCTGTTCTTCTACCAAAACTTTATTGTAGTTACTAATAATGAGGTTAGATTTGCCATGGAAATACAAGATTTAGATAAATATAAATTGGGATCTACATGTCTAGTAAAGAATCTTTAAAATAAAGATTGTTGACTGTAATTTCAAATTATTTTTTTTCAGTATGGACGGCTCATTCAGGAAGAATATTGAAGCTCGTGGAGAATGGAATGTTACAAAGGCCCAGAAACTACACAAGTAAGTTTACAAAAGATCAACGCTGTGTTGTTGTTTATGTCAAGATTGTTATGGATGAAACTGATCATTATTCTGTGAAGTTTTATGCAATGTAACATTTTAAATGTATTGATTTGCTGATAATTTTTGCAGCAATCATTTTTTGAAATGAAGTGTAGAAAATGTTGAATATGAATAAGTATCTTTGTAAAAGCCGACATTGTTCAGGGAGATGAAAAAAATAATAATGCTAGTGTTTGCTTAAATATCAACTTTACTTGTCCTGCAGAAAAACACATCAATTTGACTGTGTCTCACAAGCACTTTATTACAGTTGAAATTTTCATAATCCATTTATAACTGTAATTACCTCAAGTCTTGGGTCAGCTGGGCATAGGCATGTAGTATATCAGGGTCAACACAATTTGTCCTATAATTATGTACGGGTTGTTATATGATAAAATCTGTTTGGTGTTAAGGATAATTGCAATAATTTGCAATTCATCTCTCTGAGTGGCTGGTCTAATTAAGGTACTTTTCTCCCCCAGGAGCTTGAAGGCCATGTTGCGCCGTGGACTGGAGCTGCTGGAGGTGAACGGTCAGCTGGTCTACTCCACAACTTCCCTCAACCCCATAGAGAACGAGGCTGTTGTCGCTGCTCTCTTGAAGGAAGCCCCTGGTTTGTACATTTAAAGACCCCATGATCCTCGGATCAGAGGCACACTTTATTAACTTGAAGACAATATTTGCTAGTTTATACAACAAGTCCCCACCATCTTTTGACCACTCATTATAATTGCCTCATTCAGGCAGTTCTGATGAGTGGTCAAAAGATTGTAGGTTTTGGATAATGAAAAAAGGATTGATGATAATGAATTAATATCTCTGGCTTTTAGAGAGTTAATGAGTACTGAGTTAAGTTTGTTGTTCTTGCTTCTAATTTGCTGCTAATTCATGACAATATTTGTTAAGTTCGGTCAAAGGCAGCTTCTAATTTGCTGCTTATTCATGACAATATTTGTTTAGATCGGACAAAGGCATCTGCTGATGCAGTGATGGAAACACAATTTGTTTTCCCAATCAACACTGCTTGAAATATAAGACTCCAATTTTATCAATAGAGTGACTTCGTATTTTATGTTATTTTGCAAACTGTGAAGACCCAGAGCAGATGGCTCCTGTATGATGAGAGTGTTATCTGTCTGAAATATAAAAGACTAGTCGTATCTGCATGCTTGACTTTATACAATAGTTGGTATATAATCCAAGCGAACAGAGTCTCAACATAAATATTCATGTATTAAATTGTTATCAGTTGATTATCAGAAGTGTAATTTAGCATCTTCAACAATACTTTAGTAATTTAACATATTGGTCATTCTGAGGATAGACATTTTATTTTCACTACCACAGAGACCCTTGAGCTTGTAGATGTAGAGTCCAGACTGCCCGGATTCCACACTCGCCCTGGAATGACAAAGTGGAAGGTAAAATGATAATATCCATATTGCTGCAACATTCTATTAAATACAGTAAAACCTGTATTGAGTGGCCGATCAAAAATGAGTCATTTGTGATCTTCAAGACTGGTAGTCACTTACTGCGGAACAAAAGTATTGCAAAAAGCTCTTAAAAGAGCTTTCTGCATTTATTTTGTTCTCTATTAATTGACCACCGGTCTTAGAAAGTCACTGATGTTTTATTTGATGGTCGCTCAAAACAGGTTGGACTATATATATGTTATATACATTCTATCATAAACACTTTTTCTGCCAATTTTGATAGATATGTGACTTTTTATTCAGATTGGGGATCTAATAGATTGGATTAGGATAACTGTCTTTTCATTATTCCCTGAAGAGTCCCTTATTCAGGATCTTCACTTTAATGTCTGTAACTGCTGAGTCGGCTGTGAAACAGCTGTTTATATAGCTCAGTCAGCATTTTGTAGGGACCAATGTATGGGGTCGCTGACTCCAAAGTTGTGTTTGTTTTGTAATGGCTTCACACAAGCCATGGTTGCTTCTCTTTGTTGTTTTAATAAGCCATGATTTGTATGGCCTGGATGGTTGTATTCTGTACATAGTACAGTTTTCTGGAATACAAGTTTAAATGGGTTCCAGTTTTAGAAGAAAGGACAACACCCGTCTCCTCAGAGACAAAAGTTTGTCATAAATTCTATATTCATGCCTGTATTTTCTTGGCATTTCTAGATACTTTGCTTATAATCTCAAAGTATTCTGGTGCGTTTGATTTTTATGGAAACCTTTTTTATCTGTTTATTGAGTGCTTCTGTAAAAGATCAGCAGTTCACTTAATGATAAGCAGACGTAATAATCCGTGACATACTGATATAGGTATGATGTTAAGCAACAATTTCGAACATCTAAATATTTTGATTCACAGTATCATGGTACTCAGTGAGAGATATTGCTTCTGTTTACACAGAAATAAAAAAGAATTGTACATTGTATGTGTGTGTGGCTGCTATTGGATTTGACCAGTTTGGTCAAGTCTTGCTTTGTCAGCATTTTCTTTCTCTGCAAGAGTCAGAGTCTTGTGATATTTGAGCATTAATGCTACTTAAGTTTTGCGACCTTTAACAGGTTTAATAAATGGTATGTGTGTATTAAAGCTGGCGAGTACAACTTCATAGTTAATGTTTTTTTTCTGTTAGTGATAGCTGTAAAGATAGCATGGGTCAGTGTCTTTTTAACGCAACATCACACAATTATTTGTTCTTTCATCTCCGTGATCAGATTATTTCATTAGAGCCAAAACTTAAACCAGACTTAACCCTTTACTCCATATGCTATTTTTAACTAATTCACATTGAAAGTATATGATGAATTGGAATATTATCAAGGAGAAAGGAAAACATTGTGAGAAATGGAGCATTTGCATAATTTAAGCAAATGCTTGATTTCTCCCCATGTTTTCAATAGTTTTCAGCTACAGGCGTCAAAAGGTGTGTTTTTGGGGTAAAGGGTTAATGTATTTCAAGATATCCTTTTGAAGTAAACTTGTTGAAATAATTGATTCACCTTTTGCCTTTTTGCTTATCCTTGATGAAAATGTTAGCTAAAAAAGTAAAGTAAGAATTTATTACCCCAGAAATTCTCCAGTTTTATTGAACAGTCATCATGCAAATGAAGAAGCCTTTCTTCAATTCGATGGCTTGGTGCAAAACTATTGTTTTTAAATAGTTTTGCACAATGTCATTGGTTTGTATAATTACAGTCAATTAACTGGAGAATAACGTGTTTAGGGGTGAAATCGGGAACCAAATTGGTTCAGGTTTTAATTTTTGTTTTACTTCAAAGGACAAGGGTGGATCATGAATGTAAATTTTATATGTAAACATTACATTTTAATCCTTTCAGTGCAGGAAGCGAGTTTATGCGTCCTTTGCAAACAGAAAAGATCCAGATCAGACGGCTTTTGGAGGAGCGCTCTGATCAGGGGGCTTCACAGTTTGCCCATATTCTAATATTAAGGGGAGAATATCCCATAAACGTCAATGTAGACTAGTCTTATATAAATATTGGAACGGTCTATTTGAAAACTCAGCATTGAAAGGGTTAACTCTTTCAACACTACTGACTATTTAAGTTAACTGAAGATCAGTTTTGGAATCAGTTTGGATCCAGATATGGCCTGACAAACTATGCAGGCTTAATCTGAGACTCAAACTGTTCAACTCGGATATTATTTCTGAAAATATCATTAAGAATGTGTTATTTTCTGGATTATTGGAATTCATAAATTATTGCGCAATATTTTCTTGGTGTTGAAAGGGTAAATTGTTACTGAAAATGTTGGGAGGCATTTGATTCTGCTGTTACAGGGCTCCAGATAAGCATGAAAAAATAATACATTTTTGACCCCAAAAAGGCATTTTTTGTTCACCAAACCCTATGGTGTGACCACTCTTTAGAATCGTCTTGACAAGACGATTCTAACGAGTGGTTTTACAATAGGGTTTGGTGAAACAACAAGGATTTTAAATTTTTAAATACGATTCTAGAGAGTGGTCACACCATGGGGTTAAGTGAAGAAAGGAGGATTTTAAATTTCTAAGTACGCACATTATCTGGAGCCCTGTACGGTTAGACAACAAAACATTTGTGCTCCTACAGTTGGAGGAATGCTATTCTTCCCAGTTTCAATGCTTGCATTATGAAAACAAAATGCAAATTGTAAAAAATATATTTCTGGTCCTTGTTTTAACCCTTTCCTCCACAGAAGCAGCGTCTTTTAGCACCTCTGTAAGTTAATTGGTAGCTTATGAAAACAATGTAGAAAATTGAGCATGTGCTAGTCATGAGCAAATGCTCCATTTCCTACAATGATTTCAATACAATTCAAAATTGGCATTTTTCGTTTGCCTAGATTTTCATCAGACTTTCTCGTAGACTAGTCTAAAAATAGCTTGTAGGGGTAAGGGTTAAACGGAAATTTATTTCTGAGTGTGAGCTAGACAGTGGATCCTAAATGTTTGCATAGGGGATCACTGCTTGGTGACTTCTGGGTTATTTGGGAAAGAATAGCATTCATACCACTGTATTCAACAGAGAGAATTGTGTTCTGACTTTCACAGGTAATAAATGTTAATTTGCAGATGATTGTAAAGAAGCAAAGCTTGGCTTGCACCAAATTTGCCAAAATTGTGACCCATGAAACTTTAATATGACACATTCTAAAATAGGGTCATTTGTGACCTGTAGACACATTTCTACTTTCATATCTGCAGTCTCTGTCTGCAATCTCTGTTTGGGTTCCCGATCTTGAAAGGTCAACATCATAGAATGCATGTGGACAGAATTCATACACATTTATTAAATCCACTTAAGGATTTGTTAAGAGTCTTGAAAGACTCAGTACTTCACTGTTATGAATGATATTCTTCTAGAGGTAGAAAGTTGTTATCTATCCAGTAAATATGGTGCTTGTTCATCACCCCATGTTAGTGTCAGATTTAACTTTAACTGACTTCCTTGTTATGAACCTAGATTTCTGATCTGGGTCTGTGGTAGACATGTAAATACATTATTATACGGTGCAGTAATAACAGTTTAATATCATCAAAAATGTCAGTAGTTTGGTGCGAGGAGAGCAGTGAATAGTCTGCTTCTCTCTGTAGCTTTTAGGTGGTGTACATATATTTGAGACGGCTATTCATAGCTGTAAAATGGGCACACAGATCTGACAATTGTTAATACAAGCACCTCAATCAGTGAGTTGCATACAAAGTATGCAAATAAAAGAAAATGTAGAATTCTTTAAATGCTCTATTCCATTTTTGCTTGTGTTTGCTGTTTAGAACAGAAACATCATATAAAATGCATTCATGGTTAAATGCAGGCATACTCAAATGCTAAGACCTATTGCTTGACATCAAATACCTACTGTGTAGAAAAAAGCCCTGGAAAACAAGTGAAAAAAAAGGAATGGACACTACTCAAATCAACACTACTCAAATCAACACAGGCTTTGGAAAGTGTTGGGGTCGAGGAGGAGACATGGCAACTTTAAGGTGTTATTTATATTGAACATTTTTTGTTTGCTTTTATTTTAGTAGAGCCCCCATCTTATTGACTCTGACAAATGGCAGGGACTTTTGTAAGAGGTAAAGTTGACATCGAAGGATTGTAGGCACTTAAGGCATTAGCCTCTTGTTCTGATACTATCCTAATAGGTTAAATGCAACACTAAATAATAAGTTGCAATGCATTTGACTTATTTGATGTATCAACACATTGGCTAATCTAATCTAAAGCACTTTAAGATGGCTAACCTGTATTGATACAGTAACTACCCGTATTTGACTATTTGGCAAACGTTTTCTAGAAAACATTTGGATTTTGTTCAAATTTTGTTTGAATTGAACTCTAGGCTTTTTGGAATGTGTCAAAGTACACAAAAATCATTAGCCATTACGAAGATATCTTAAAGTGCTTTGGAAGAAAGTAAAGCTCAATCGAGCACAAGGTGCTCTGATGAATTGGAAGTGATTAGTCTACGTCTGGTATTTTGAAGCGTTTATTTAAGGATGTCAAAGATGAGATGAAAACTTTAGAACTGTGTCCAGATAAGTATGTTTTCCAACCAGAGTGCATTTCCTTTAAACCAAACCTTTGTTGTGACAACTCCTTAGAATGGTATCTTCCAAGACAATTCTAATGAGTGGTTACAACATTGTGCTGTTCTCTAAGAGCTTCTGACCTTGAATATAAAATTATTGTTATTGGAATTTGCAATTCCAAAACAGATGCTTTCATTTTCCAACTCAGCCCTGCCTCTTGCATAAACACTGGCAGTATTGCTGCTGTAATTTCAATTTATTTAAAATTAATGAAACGTTTTACCTGTAAAATTGGGTGAGCTTTAAAGGCCTGGTAGGCCCCTGTGTGTGTAACCTGGAAGCTTTGAATGTATACATAGTATTTCAGAAGATATGATACGAAATAGATGACTATATTTGACTTGTTGCTCTTCCATATCCACCTTGTCAGCATAATCCTTTACCTCATACTGATGCAATTTGACGCATCTAGAACAGGTGTGTTTTGAAAATATTGTAGAAAATGCTCCATTTCCTATAATATTTTTTCAAAACCACTGAAAAACTGATATTTTCCTGACCTGAAATTTCTCCTTTTTGGAAGTAAATATATATTGATGTAATGATCCAAATATAGCATATGAGGTTATGGGATAAAGATAGGGTTTGGTGGAGAACAGTAGAGATTAGATAAACGTTACAAGGGCTACAGATAAGGAGTGTATCACTAATGAAAAAAATCCTTAGTTCTTGACAAAACCCTATGATGGGACTATTCAATAGAAAAGTCACTTTATAGGGTTTGGAAGTGAAATTTAAAAGATTGTCAAATATGTTACCATTTATGCTAGCTTAACTGGAGCCCTTGAATACAGACTCTTTGCCAATATACAGATAGGCTTCCAGGTTATTCCTCTCCTTTTCACATTAGTTTGCCATTACTCTGACACTGGACGATGGACGTGACTGACCGCTGACATTAACCTGGTTTCCCAACAGTGAATGAGAAGAGTAATTATAAACCAAACAGATCTGCCATTTGTAGTCCCTCATATTGAATGTTAGGTTCTTAAAGTGATATGAAAATTACAATATTATTTGAAGATCATACAATTGTTAGGTTACCTCCCAGTCTGGAGGGCAGATCGAATCCAACACCTGAATGTTACAACTTTTCTTGTCAACTTTTACCATGATGCAACATGATGTGTTGGCATACAGCTGTCCCTGATGTTTCACTGCTGTTCTTGTACTACACCATCATTGATTTATCACAGTGGTCAAAATATGGTCCATTTGTGCATATAGTGTTAAGCTTGATTTTTCCCTATCATGTCAGCTCATACCCAGTGTAGTGATGCAGAACTTTTCTCAAAATTGTTCTCAATTAAAATAATCCTATTATGGACACTTGCTGTAGTACTATGCAATTGAGTTCAGGGACTTTCTTTTGCCGTCTGTTACAAGTTACACTTCATGGACCTTGTCAAAATGCACGCAAGCTTTGATTTTCAAAGCTTTTTTTTATTACGTCATATACCCCGGTAATTGTTATCAGTACAGATAATACTTTTTCGCTTCATTAAGCTATAATACCCGATACACATGTTACTGGAAGATTCTTTATTACTTCTGTTATTTTAGACATGTAGTGAATGAAGATAGCATTCATTGGCTATTGGATTACACATATCCACTTTACAGGTCTGTGACTTCTACAAACATGGTCACATCTTCAGAATGACAAAGACATTGAACTAGAATGTTATACTTTATTTACAAACTATGTTACTGTACAATATTTCTGTATCATGATTTGTTCAAACCCTTAAAGTGCCAAACAACATCTACAAAAAGTATAATAATGAATTTTCAGTAAGATATGAAAGAAAATTATTTATGCAGCTTTTGATTCAAATGCCAAAACAGTACTTAGCCTGATCAGATAGATTTTGATCACTTTTTTTAGATGTCTAATTTAGGTGTTGCACACTTTAAGGGTTGAAATATCAACTATACTTTGAATAAAGACAGTTCAGGGGGAAAAGTAATAATCCATTTCATTTTGGATACTTCTGTGTAAACAGCATGGATCAAGATTAGACCTTGCTGAAGGGTAGGCCCTGAACTTGAATCCATGCTGTTTCATCCTCAGATTTCACTATTGCTTGGCTTTATTTGAAATTGTATTATAATATACTGGTAATCCAATTTAAGAAGGGCTCTAGATAAACATGCGAAACTAAAACATTTTTGACAAAAGTTCTAGATTTCTTCAACCAACCCTATGGAGTGACCAATTGTTAGAATTGTATTGAAAAGATGATACTTAAAAGTGGTCACTCCATAAGATTTGGTGAAGAAATAGGGATGTTAACATTTCAAATATGTACATTATCTAGGGCCCTATTTTAGCCAATGTCAGAGGTAGCTAGAATGAAAAGGATACAACTTGTGGCATGCCAGTTTGAAAGACTTGAGACCTTTTCAAAAATTGAGCTTTTGACCAGAGGTCCGTAATGTGAACACGGTTGATTTTAATTGCAACTTGTAGGCTTGTCAGATGAGAAGTTCAACCTGGCATGTCACTAGTAATGCTATATGGCCTTGTATTCACCAACATATTCTCAGACTGGAGACTCCAGAATGATTCCCAGCTTCTACCAGAATGGTAAAAAGTGGAAGTCGTTCTTAAGTCTGGAGATGAAATTCTACCCAGAAATCTATTGAGCTTTTTCCACAATGTTTTCAAAACCATTCAACATTTACATTTCCCTTCTCCTAGATATTCTTCCTTTTCATCAATTGCTTTCATGGTGGACAAGTCTAAATATAGCACACGGTGTAATGGGTCAAACAATTGAAAGTAGCACACAATTTGCTAAAAAACACTGTCTTGCAGATGCTCATGCATACCCCCCTTGTTGATAAAATGTGCACCGTTTTCTGCAGCTGGCGTGTAGGATCTATTTTGCCACTCCATGTCTTTGTATATACATACATCAGTAACTTCTCATACCAATTCTCATTGGCGCTTTATGACCTATTTAGTGTTGCGATGCAGTAAAACAAAGCTTGGACTTAAGGAGGAACTATTCAATATGCAAATAGTTGCCTGTAGAATGAATGGTTTTATGCACAATCAAAGAGTTCTATGTAAAGATAAATTAATGGGATATCTCTAATTATTGTGATATTCCAGCCTTTCATGAGTGGATTTATATCAAGAACCTTGCTTATGTTCCTGCAGTTGAATTTTGTGACTATAAATATTTGAATGAGAAGTAAGCGCAACAAGGTATGGTTTGTCCAAAAGGCTTACTTACCAATAATTAGGAGAGACCACAACAGGGTATCACAATCCTCATAATGCACACAATGCATTAGGATATTTGTATCCATAGGTTTAACTATGTGTTTGATGTATTTCGACTACATCATATATTCCTGTTTTCCCACCTATGGTAATTATTTGGTGACACTGCCTGAAGAGCAGATTGTAAGAGATGGTATTCTGTATACTTGTCATTGACTTTGGTCCTTGATGGGGACAGGAATTGTTAGCCATTTGGCAACTGTTTTGCCTTTTAGATTTTATACACTCCAACAGAGAGGCTGTTGATTAACATCTGTGTATAGAGATCCACAAGTCGGAGAATCGAGAGAAAGCTGATATTTTTTTGGAGCCATTGTTTTATTGCAGTAATTAAAGCACATTTTATAAGATCAGATGAATGTTGTACATCTACACTTTGCCCCGAATTATGTTATGATTTAGCGTAATAAAGCCATTTAAGCTGTAATGCTGAGCATTAAGAAAAACAGTACCCCATACAAGTAAAACTTGCTTCACATCCATGGTTCATATATGACCTGTCAAAGTGCTAAGTAGGAATATGACTTCCTCTTTTTCTCTCGGATAAGGTTAATTTTGAGAGGGTAAGGGTGAAATGTAAGTTATTTATTAAATTTACAAACATTGATAATTTTTGAAAAGATATTGGTGGGTACTAATAAGTAAGATCCAATATAATTGCTATCTGAGTATGACATGACGATCATATTGCCTAGTATTGAGATTCACCACAAAAACGTGAGTATGGCTTCTATCTCTTACTGTTATGGTAGCAGCTAAAGGCCAAACCTGCGTTTCAATGGTGAAACTGTGTTGGTGATTTGTAGGCCATTGTTACAACTTGTGCTGCTGATATTGTAGGTAATGAGCCAGGGCCTTGTTTTCTACGAGAGCTTCGAGTCGTGCCCTGCTTGGTTCAAGAAGGAGAATGAGGAGACCATGTTCCCACCCTCGGAGGAGGATCAGGCCGTGTTTAACATGGAGAAATGGTATGTCTTGTGAACCTGTAGGCTTGTTACTGGAAAACCCTTTACTCCATGAATACACTTATCTACACCTCTGTAGCAGTAGACTATTGAAAACAATGGGGGAAATGTAGCATTTGCTCATAATGAGCAAATGCTCCATTTTCCACACTGTTTTCAAAGTCATTCAAATATGGGCAACGTCACACGAAAAGGGGCACTCGGACATAGCAAACAGTGTAGTCCCAGACCAGCCGCCACGTCACTGATGTGGCGGCTGGTCAG
>JAULCE010040000.1:0-21937 GCA_032359355.1 Macoma nasuta | reverse complement strand
ATGCGACTACAGTGTCGTACGATATTTATTTAATGGGGTTATGTCACTGACAGGCGGTCATTTATGTGATAAGGGTTAATATACCAGTTTCACAAGCAATGCACACTCAATAATTTCAATCCCTGCCTAAACAAGGATTAATGACATTGTCCTAGTTTGGATTGGACATGACTCTGTGCGTGCGTTTTGCAAATCATTTCCAAATTGACAGAAATAACACTAGCTATCTGATTAGTTCGATACATCATCTGTTTCAGCATTCGTGAGTATACAAAAGCTTCAATCAATTAAGTAGTTACCGGGCACGTCGTCTTCTTGCCAGTATTTATATTCCTGTTGGTTCGTTTTTACGCTAGCTAAACAATATTTGGCCGCTAGGTCATTATCTGAAACAGTTTTTGGAATGTTATGGTGTGTTGTTTAGTTTTATATAGTATAATAGTTTAGGAGCAAAACAAAACAGTTTTGATTCTAGATCAGTCCCTGTGGCACGTGGTTATATCAAAACTGTTTGCTAAGAGAATTGTATGTGTCAACTGTTTAACTAGCATGTGCATACAGGTGCGAATAAACATGCTACATAATAAGACCTCCTGTCATTTTATCTAAATCCTTATGCTAATTATGTGAATTCGGCGTCTCATCTGGATCCAAGCTGTTTAGTAATCGGCCAATATTTTAGTCAAAACATTAGTTAATCTGTGAAGTTTGAAAATAATGCAAAGTAAATATTGCATGCGCATAGTTGCTTCCGGTGGTGAAGAGGTTATTATGCAACGTCATTATTACTACTAGTGTGTTCTAATTAAATCGTTGGCAGCTGTTATATCCTTAATCGATGCAATTTCATTAAGACTGATTTGTGCCGTTACAAAATCAATAAGACTTATCTTCGCAAAATATGTCAAATTTTTCTCTTTTAGAGCGGCTTTATGGGTCCCAGTAGCAGAATACTGTTTCTGCAAACATTGTGGGAAAAATCATTTGCTCATAACGAGTAAATGCCTCATTTTTACAATAGGTTCAGTACATTTAATATTCATGATTTTACGCGTTGTTTTTGTTCATCACTTGATAAATAGAGTGATATTATTTGCTAGAAAAAATGACACTCACCCTTAAATGATGCAGAATGAAAACATGATTTCAGCATCTAAACTAGGGATCTGAAGATGCGTAATTCAATACAGCCAACAAATGCACTGAAAAATTGGCCACACATTTTGTTACATGCAACTACCAACTAAATATATTTAGTTAAATGTTCAAATGCACACATTCTAATGTATGATAAAATTTGTTTATGCTTGCTAATCTGTGTATAAAACTTTTCCCGATGAGCTAGTCTGATGAAAAAATATAAGAATCTGGGCAAAAGTAAAATGCCATGTTTTATTTGTTTTGAAATCATTGTTGGACATCATTCATCACCTATTACGTAGCACAATGTATGTTTAATTTTTTATTGATGCATACGGCGCATACCCTGATCAGATGCCGCAAATGGTAATTTATACACTTTATGCAGTATGTAAGTGTCGTTTTGCCAAAGGCGCTCATGAATAAAGTTTGGTTAGGGCAGTTTGAAATTGGGTGGTGTTGGATTGTTGGGTGTTTTGGAGTACTTCAACGAACAAAAAAGGTGCAATCTGAATCATTGAAACGCATAATTTTCCCTGTCACATCGAGATACATTAATGTCTTGTGAATCGTTTCACAAATCACATCGTTCGGAGCAAGACATTTATTTCAGATAAAAAGGTAATAAGTAGAATCTCAGACGTTGGTGTTGTTGAAATAAATCTAATAGAGACTATTCCATTTACGTTTTCTATTACGCTGACGGTAAGAGGAGACACATAAAGACATCTCGCTTCCAGTTGTCCTGTTTGAATTATGAATAAATGAGAACGCTACTCTTTCCAGAAAAATAAATGAATAAATAATAAATGAATGAATAAAGAAATTCGAGATACAGTCGAGTCTCGATTATTCGAACTCGGATCACTCGAATTTCATGGCTGTGGAGCCTATTTTACAAGCCCAAATCATCCGAAGTGTGAATTTCATTCGCACTTTGGGTTGTTCGGGCTTTTTAAAATAGTTCCCACAACTTCGAATAATCGTGACCCGACTGTAACATGACTTACAGTTGATAAGGTGGACATATCAAGTCTGAATATGACATCATTTGTTTTGTGTGATGTACGACACAAAACTATTAACGCGATTAATAGCACGCAGTGCATTCCTTTTTAAACTCTGCATCGGAGACGGGGCGGCTGATCTGGACTTTCGGTAACTGTTTTATTTTTCATAACTGGTAAATTTCTTAAGCGCTATATTTTTGTAAACCCTTTACTTCACAACAAAAGTTTTTTATAAACGAACGACTCTGTAGCAAACAATATTTTTAAAAAGAACTTTGTGGAATGGAGAAATTGTTCTTAACGAGAACAATGTGTCCAATTTGAAACTAGCATTTATCGTTTGCCCAGATAAACATTGTTCATGTCGAGGATAGGGCAAGTTAAATGCTGTTTTGACGATTCTGACATTGACCAGTTTATGAAACAGCGTCCTCTATTTGACTGTAAAGGTCTTGTAAATGATCGCCGATGTGCCATATCCAACCTAAAGCCTATCGCGATTTTGTTATGAATGTTAAACAGTTTCGATCTATATCAGACACCGATTTACTCAGCATTAGGTAAGGATTCATTTGGTTTGAATAATCACTGTAAGCGTGATAGCAGGCTTAGTTCTAAGAAACCTTTTCAGTTTATACTAAAATCAGCTTTTAGGTTGCAAAATATGCATCCGACTATACAAATAGTTGATATTGTTGACAAAAAGAACCGTGAGTCTGGCTTCTTATCAAGGAATAAAATCCAAATGTCAAAATTGAATGACATGTCACGTCCAATGACTTTTAAGGGCTTGATCGGAATATGACCAAGTTGCAAAGGCTAACATAAGTTATAAGTTAAACACTATCATGAACTGAGTACAAAATAACAATTTAATCCCCTAACGTTTAGCAGGAACTTTATTATCGGCAGTGCATCAGTAGCTAGGCAGATAATAATAAAATCATGCACTTAGTGATGCAAGCATGAACTTTTCAGGATCTGTTTGTCTTGACCTCACATTGTGAAAAAACCCGTTAGCCACGAAAATCAAATGGCCGCTATTTTTCAAGATGGCCGCCATTTTCGATTTTTCTACATACTTTTGCATTTTTTACCTATCAAAATAATCAACAAGCAAACAGAATTAACCTATTTGTGCTTCAGTTATCCAATTAAGATTAAATCTAAAAAATCTGAGGCATCTTTGTATCCGAATAATGTAATGTGTCACTTTTTTGATCTGGATTAAGTGTTGTCGCATATTTTTGGGGGGTTTAAATTTCCAATGTGCAGTTACCTTGTATTTTCGTCTACATATAAGTATATAAATATAAATATTTAATTGTTTAATTGCCAAAAAGGACACTGAAGTGAACATGTAGCAATCGCCATAACATTCATGTAGCTGTTTATTCATATCGAAACTCGTGTTTTACCCACCAGTTGTATGTTTCCATAAGATAACATCTTACCAGTTTGTATTCCCTTTACATCTGTATTGATGTTAGCCAAAAGTTTGTTTCTTTATACAACATTTAAACACCATATGTATACGGTCAGTTAATCTTGGGGTTAAGTTCTCAGATTTTCAACTGCATAATTCAGTGCAAGTAAGCCCGTGTCGAAAGCATTTGCATCTGCCACCGCACTGTGTTTTGCATCCACATTTGGTCAGCTGTTTGAAACTTTCTGCGATTTGCGGAAGCGTTGTCCAAACAATTTGGCATAGCTCCTTTTGTCTTCTCCAGCCCCACTCACTTGGGATTTCAATTTACAGCCTAACCCAGAATGCAGCTTGATTGATATGACGCTCGTTTTGAGCGTTCTCACAGAGCTGCTTGTGTTGGGGGAATGACGTCATATGGCCTTTGCTTATGTGCAACCATATCAAGTCTAGCTCTGCGTAAATCTGACACTGAACTTGATTTGTAACGACAAATCGTTCAAGTACACTTTGGTCATACAACATCACAGCCAGTGACAGCGGGGAAGAAAGGAAAACCTTAAGATTTTCTGGACGAATTGATTCGGCGATGCCATGCACCGGAATGCATCTCGTGTTTTGTCCTTGTCCAAATTCAAGCCATAACTCTTCAAGACGATTGTCTTTGAATGAATGGACCAAACTGACAGCAATGGCAAGACCATCAGTGCCACTGGCTTTTAGCAATACCCTACTAACTTGTGGCCTTCTGAAACAGCCTGTCTGACATACATGAATATTCGGGTATTCGGGTATGCAGGGTGTTAGAACTTTGAGTTTGATATCTTGACAGCCTATTACTAGATCTTCTCTTGTGACAATAACACTGTTATTTGTGCATGTTTCAACTTATTTGTCTGCTAATAAGTTAAAGAGAAGAGGTCTGTTTTGTTGTCACTTTCTCTCAATAAACTTTGCCAGTTAGGCAGAGTCTTCCCTCTTTCCGTGTCCCGCGTCTAGCACCTTGGCATCGGTCTGCTCTAGTTTCTGTTTCAAAACTAGCCAATAAACATCAAATACGATATCTGTTCTTTTGTGTGATGAACAAAATCATTGTATACTGGGGACCATGTCTTGAGAAGCATATTCTCCAAATGTATTGGAAGTTCTTGGAGGCAATGCATTGACCAATGCTGAACCATCTATTATAATGACATATAATTCTGTTTTTATGCTGATTTTCATGTTGGAAGAATTTAATACGATCACATTATCTAGACTGAAAGGAGACAGTTTAACTGGGGGGCTTTCAGCTTTCCGTTACACACACCATTCTTAAAAAGCCAGAGCTGCCCGGGTGTGTTTGTCATGTTCTGTATTGAAAGGCTTTTCTCAGTAGTTTGTAAAGGCTGCATGATGTAATTTGGTGATGGTTTCACGCTCGTGTTACACTAGGAGCAGAGAGAAAGGACTCGGCAGTTCCGGGTGAAGCTATATATACATGAGTTCATATCAAACCACTGGACTTTAGAAATGTTCCTATCGATTTTAATGCTGCCATCCCAATATGCAGACCACCAAACAGGATGAAATATTTGTCTTCATCGTACTGCTCCGGCCACTGCCACTGTACATATTTAGGACGGAATATATCGGCTGATCAGCTGCCATGACAGGAATCTGTTCCGGATTAAGATATTCAACCGGTTCCTTCATTTTATCCATCACATGTCGCGCTGCTGCCACTGACTGAGCCGGCTCTCGAAGAACAGTGACACAATCATACTTCGGATGCGTGGCCTCTACTTTTTATACATGGTGAGCTGACCAAGTAATGTTGGCAGTTTCATCAAAGCCATAAGTGAGACAAACATTTTCCAACCATTCAAACTCATCTGTAAGATTGAAAATTGCAGATATTGAATCATGATGTGTTTGGTTACAAACTTTTGGGAGACAGGTCTTCTATGTTACGAAGACAGCCGGCTGAACATTGGTAAAAGATTCGTAAAGATCCCGAACTTTCTTCACTGTTCGAACTCTGATCGAAATAGGTTCTCGCTTTTCACCTACATTATCTTCGGAAGGTTACTGAAATAATAACATGCTTGTCCCATGAAAAGAAATCGTAACAGTAGTTGCAGTCGGATTGTGATTCACTATCAATTGTTGCTGTAGTGAAGATCCCCTTTCTAAAAAGAGTGGGACAGTCCGACACACAATTCCTTCATCCATATACATGCCAATAACTGCATCAACTGACTAAGCTGATATTTCAAGAACTCTGTCATACGGTATGCTACGTCTATGATCATGAAGCATATCACCAATGGTCTTTTTTCTAGTCTTGACATAGAATGACATTCCCATGAAAACTGGAAATGGGGTTTCGCGTTCTTTGGCATGTCTGTATGTCGAAACGCCATCTCGATGTTTTGAAAAGAAAAAAATAGTTATATTGCAGAGGCTGTGCCATCTCAAAATCAGTTGCCCATATTGAAGCTGAGATCTGATGTCAGCCCAATATTCAACCATGCAGACAAACTGAAGTAGATTCAATGGAATCGCATCATCAACACATCCTGTTTGAAAATTGGCATTAAATGTGCATGTTTGATCAACCATATGCCTTCGCAATATCTTGACTGTTTTTCCAAGGACTATAGCTTCGTAATAGTCGGATACATTAGACAAAGCTTATCCAATATCCTATTTAAACGCTAAGAGAACATCTCGTCCACTTTTAAGGGCCTCGAGCTTAGGGGTCTCAGTCAATAGCGTGTCCTTAAGTCTGGTACAATGAACATCTGATAGCGATGCCTGAATTCCAAATTGTTCAGGTCTCTGCTTGTAAAGTGTAATACGATCCATAAGCCGGAACACTAGATGGTTATCGGAATTGGTGATTGTTACTACTATATACGCCTCAAGCTCTGAAATAACGAGTGGGTAAATGTCACATTCTCGTGACTTGATTTTGTCTATTTTACCTATTGTTGAAAGATGAGACCTCCTCCTGTTGTAGAGAGTCGTCAGACAGGATGTATGATACCTCAGTTCTTGTGCAACAACATCCCCACTCATAAGTCTAGCAACAAGGTGTCCATCATTTAAAAAGATTTACTCAGTAAATGAGCCGCTTGTCGAGTTCCACCGCCATAGCTTGCCTTGAGTCAGCCTTTGGATCCTCGTTATGACATAAGAAGCACTTTAGATTAATTTGACCTATAAACCTTGTAAGAAAATACCACCTTAAATGGCAGCCATCTTAAAAATGGCGGCCTTCTCGAATTTCGGGAATGTTGATAAACGAATTTCATTAATCTATTATGTGTTTAGGTATATTTTTACCTGTGAATATTCCCAAACAAATAGTGACTGTGGCATGTAATGCTTTATTTTTGTAGAAAAATGAACCGGAAATGGTGGCTATTTTTAAATAGTGGCGATCATGAATTTCGGGAATGTTGATAAATGAATTTCATTAATTTGGTAAGTGTAAAGATACATTTTTACCTGTAAATAATTCAAAATATTTAGTAACTTGGACATTAAATGCTTTATTTTGTGGAAAATGGAACCTGAAATGGCGGCCATTTTTACACGGTGGCCATCATGAATTTTGGGAATGCTGATACATGAAAATATTTTTTTGTTAAGTGTTAAGATTTTTTTTTTTAAGACATTTTTGCCTGTGAATATTACCAAAAAATTTAGTTACTGAAACTTTAAATGCTATATTTTTGTGGAAAAAAGGACCGGAAATGGCGGCATTTTTAATCGGTAGCTATCATGAATTTCAGGTGGTTAACGGGCTTTTTAAGTGCAGATACCCTATCCGAGTTTATGTGTGAAGTTTGCTGCTTGCATCACAAAGTGCATGATTTTAGCGAAAAATTGAGTTAATTTGCCCAGCTATTACAAGATATGTTTTGTCTGATCATTTGTCATTAAAATTGTTTGTTAAGATTCTTTTGTGGCCAAGTTGTTAAATTCCTAATTCGATTTACAATCATTTAGTCCCTCGCCGCGTGAGGTCGATCCCGGCCTTGGGCTGGTTCGGATTTGTATGTGGGTAAGACGTCCGGCTGACTCGCGGACGGTGGGTGGGTCTACCCAGATGCCCGCCTGTTCCCTAACGGAAACTAGGGTCTTCTTCAAGTAGTTAGCCGAGGGTCGCGAAATTACTGAAATACTGTCAAAGCGACGTAAAATCAACAAACTGATAAATTGCAAGGTAGTTTGACCTCTTCACTGATTATCCAGAACCTTAGTGTACTGACTGTACTCATCTCACTGCTAACGATTGTATTTTGTATCGTTCACTATTATTTGGCGAACATGTAAATGTTTGAGCTGAATATAAAAAAAATGAAAAAGATGAAACATAAATATACAAACATATTAGATCCGGATGAGCCGCCGAGTAACTCGGCGTTTTATCCGGAACCAAGCTGTTTGACACTCGGCCAATATTTTTGCCAAACATTAAATTAATCTTTGAATTTTGAAAATGAAGCAGACGAGATATTGCACATGCGTATAATTGTTTGTCGATAGTAATGTAAAGAATAAGACGTTCTTATTACGTAAGATTTTGACTAAAAACTGTTCAGAGAACTGCTACTTTTACTTTCATTTTCAACATAATTTCTGAAAAGTTAAGCTATGTTTTAATAGCTCTGAGCCTGCTGTGTAAATCTCCGTCGGCCCACAGGTCGTCTGCTTCAATTCTAATCATTGAAGGGTTATATTTAAAAAATAGTGAAATTGTACCCTGTGCGTCAAACAGCTTGGATCCGGATACGACGCCGAGCTACACGGCGTGAGATCGGGATAAAAATTGTTTGAAAATATTACTGAGGTCGCGCTAAGCGGACATAGGGATACAACTGGGTTTCTAGTAGTGAGTCAATGGCGTGTGCTCAAACTCATATACGCTTTTAGTAAAATCGTTTTGTTCACTTTGAACTCTGCTTACTTATTGTTTGAGTGTCAAACAGCTTGCACCCTGATCAGACTCCGAGAACTCAGCGTCTTATCTGGATCCAAGCTGTTTTACAATTGCCACCAGAGTCGCGAGTAGCAGATTAATGCTTAATATAATTGCCCAACTATGCATGACTGGTACAGATTGTCAATGCTTAGTGAAAGAATAGCGTTTCTATGGCTTTACCTGAAAACGGTTTCCTTTGTGTAAAATATGAGAGACACTTTAACACTTTACTCTATATGTTTTTTTTAAGACTTATCCACAAGGTAAGAACGAGATGAAAATGATCAATATACAGTATGTTAGCAAAAACAAAATGCAGTTTTTTAAATGGAGAAATGGGGTAAATGCTCATAATGTCTCACTTTGTTTTCAATGGACATTAAATGCGTACTTACAGAGTAAGAGCGTATGAAGATACAGACTTTTGCGGTGATAAGTCGTATCAATTTTCAAACATTTTCATATTATAGTTCCTCAAGATTCAGAAGAAAAATAACGTTCGGATAAATCCTGTTACTATATTCTTTTTCGGATAACGACCCCTGTTTGTACTTTTAATTTCAACAACTTTCAAAAAGTACCCCTTGACATATGAGGTGTCTGGTAATGTTTCAGTACTGCTGTACGAATTAAGGTGTAATGCAGAGCTATCAAGAGAACATGCTCAGCAATAAGGGTCCAAGCTGGTTGACGATTTCACTATGGTCGCAATTGTCGTGATAATAGTAAAATATATGTATTACATGCCGAAACGATCGTTATCTTGTTTATCAATGCTGGCTTCTAAGAACACTTTAAGAACATGAGATTACTCTAGCTATCTGCAATAAACTGATAAATCAAAGTGCCAGACACTTGAGGTCGCAATTACAGTAGGAGAAACACTTTTCATATTAACCATTTCAACGCTAACGTAACACAATTCAGATTAAATGGGAAAATGTTTTCTGACCGTTTCTGAAACTCTTATTCCTATCAGTCCCGTACAGTTTGGGGCCAATAAAACTGTTTCAACAGTGCAGTGTGCATTATATGGTAAAGAACATCATATTGTATAGAAAGTTAACGAAACTCAATCGAAATATAACTTATATGAAAAATTGCTTATAACCGGGTGGTAAAAAGTGTTATTTGTTTTTAAGATTTTTATACTAGAACTTTCAGTTTTAAAACGAGTCAGTCGACGAGATACTCAGTGGTTGATCTGGTTCCATAATATTAGCATTTATCATATGCCTCTCTCTGATATCTGGTATTGTCCCTTGTATTCCTAGAGTGGAATACGGAATCTTGTATTCCGCTGAGTGGAATCCGATTCCGCATTCCACTGTAGCTCGTGTAAAGTTATATGCAATGCATAATCGCACTGAAAACCGTTCAATTGTAAATTAAACAATGATATAGTTTATGTTGTGTGTGAGTTTAAACCTTAGACACAGAATAAAGGCATATAATAAACACTTCACCAACGGACGGTGGGATACGAATCGTTGTATCGGACTATCGGCGTACTTGGCGGAAACACCCGTCTTCACATACTTAGCTTTACAATGCTTTTCATCGGAGGTCCGACCTTTAATTTTCATCAACAGAATTCGTCGTTTCGTCAGATAGTCATCTGTTACAGTGGAAGAATAGCTGTTCATTACATCTTGTTAGACACCGACCACTGTCAACCTGTGCAAACAATTAGGAGCCTGAACCGACGGCGTCTGATCTGGTTCAAATGAGTTTGACACCGATAGTAACTAAAATTTCAAAAACAGACAGACAACTGTAAGTTTTTCACGTTCGTATAAGCGTTGACACGGTAATGAATACCGTTTAACATATTGTAGAATTAAAGCCCGTTGAATAATTTGGTGCGATATTTCAACCCTTCATATCATAGAAACGGTTTCGACGCCTCAGTAGCAGATGCCTATTGAACACATTTAGAGAAATGGAGCATTTTCTCGTAAAGCCATTTCAATTTAGCCCTTTCCTTTCCATAAGATTTAATTCTTTTCCATCCGTTAAAGTCATTGTGTATGGATCTTAAACTTACATATGATGTAAAGGGTTAATAACGTGTAAAGTCGATTGTCATTTCTGATTTTACCAGGAAATGCGTCTTTTGATTCCATGTTCTTATTCGTTGATTCCATATTTTAATTCGTAGATTCAGTTAAAGTCGGGTCATTTGTATTTCGGATACAGAAGACAAAACGCTCATATTTACCCTCTCATCACAAAAGTAGCGCAAATAATACGGAAAAATGACACTTTTCTGGTCATCATTATTAAAGATTTTACTACTGTTAATATCAAACAGTTTGGAGCCACATCAGACGACGAGTAACTCGGTGTCTGATCTGAATACAAACTGTTGAACTTTTCATCAGTGTCCATTGATAGATGGTAAAGAATAACATTTTTCCTACTATTAAGAAGTTCAGTGGTACCACTGTTTGTCTCTTAACCAATTTACTACGTTGCGTTGTATAAGAAAGTAGAAAACTATAATCAAGCATGTTTGGATGCGCTTTCTGTACTGGAGTGTATCTAAATAATGGTAAACCGGTTTCGCTTCGATTCTTAGCCGATTCGGTTAGATACGGCATACAAACCGGTTCATCAAAAACTACATGATACGCTTTATAAACCGCATGCTACGTTTTTTACCACTTCACTGACGGAAGCAATTCTGCACACGCGCAATATTTCGTCTGCTTCATTTCCAAACTTCACAGATTAACTTAATTTTTGGCAAAATATTGGCCGAGTGTCAAACAGCTTGAAACCGGATGAGACGTCCATTGTGAAAATGCATATAAAGCCAACGGGTCAAAATAGGGCTAAGCGTGTTAATGAGAAAATTACAAGGGTAATTGACCATTTGTTACACGAGGTAGAAAATAAATGTGTATAGATTCATTTAATCATCTCTCAATCACAGGCAACCGTCCCTAAAACATAAAAATAATAAAATAATTGTATATGGTATATTATTAGGTTTTCGGAAAACTCATAGTGTATTAAATTCAATAATGTTGTTTATCTCGTTAATATAGTTGATTTAAAACCAGTTTCCGGAGGCAAAAGGATTAAGGAATGTTGATAACGTGGCTATATCGCTTATTCTTCCCTACCCCATATCATAAGCAAAAGCCATCAGTCTCGTTATTCGGCGTCTATTTCGGCTCCCAAACTGGTCGACGCTATAGTATTGTCATAGCAATTAAACAATTTAGTTACAATTGGATTGTTTTATATTTCAGAGCAAAGATAATTGTGTTTGTGACAGAAAAATCAGTCTAGTCAAATAGAAATATCTAGAATTTTTCAGTGAATTGTTCGTATCCAGCAGACGCGGCGGCTTGATAGTCAAGAGTCCAACTATACTGTCACCGGGGGATGTCAGTCATCACTCGGAGAAACAAGAACTTGCTGCTGTCGCAAAATCATGCCTCCTTCAACCGAGTCTACGAACGAGACCGTATACAATATTCCACAATTACAAGAACATACAGTGATGGATATGGCTTTCGAAAAACAATTTCGTGAAACTGAGAAAAGCAAGTCAGTTAATTTGAGCTTGTACTGGTCTGTGCTGCAGTTGATTGTGTTTATGATAAGGTTGACCAAGTTCAGGCCGGGAAAGTTGAAGATGCTGTCGACCAAGAGGACCATAAAGTGTGTCCTCATTGTCATGACTATTGTAATGACCGGCTACTGGTTTCAAGAGGTAAAGTTAATTTGTAATTGACTAGACATACACTGCTTTTTACCTTTGTTCATTTTCTTAGCTTGAACCCGTTCAAACGTATACAATGGAACATGCCTATAAAAAAATCCTTAGGGACTCTAGAATGGACTACATGTTTTGCTATGTATATCCAAATTAATTGATGAAACCGATATTCGTTATATGAGATTAATCTTCAAGCTTGCACCACTGTATTCGTCCTTTGCAATCAATGCTGTCCCAGTTCAGAATGCCCTTGAAGAAATCCTCTGATCAGAGTCGGCCCTGTTTGTTAATATAATCTGTGTAGGTAAAGTCTTTATTTTTCACACAAAATATTGTACATGTAAAATTTCAATTGTATTAGCCAATTGTATGACTGATAATTAATATGTATAGTGGTTTGAGTCTTATATAAATATTATGCATTGAAAGGTTTAAAACATTCTCACAAACATGTTGCTTATATTGCTTAATGAAAACTTGGACAATCTTTTTCTTGAGAACTATTGTTCCCATTTCAAAGTACATGTAATTATTGGATGACCCTCTATAAGGTTGTGTATGGAGTTATGAAATGTCAATAAATTACTATTTTCTGTATCGACTATTTCAAAATTATATTAAACAAAACCAGTAGTCCAGATGAAAAATAGTTGCACGAAATGATATTTGAGTGACGTTAAAGGGATAATTATTTGTGACGACGATTGCCATCAAAGGCAGTATCAGTTTTCCTCATATGACTATATAGAAAACTTAAAAAATTAAAAATATTCTCATACACAAATGGTCTAAAACCAATACAGTATTGCACCTAAGTGACCACTGATGATATACCAAAATATCAGAATTTTATTTCAAAACATTGTCGTTAGGTGCTGAACCTTTCTAGTATATCTGAGTATGCCCAGGTAAGCTGTTATGAGTGGTCTCCGTCCAGCGTCCGTCGTATGTCGTACGTAGTACGCCTGCACATTCATTAAACAACTCCTCTGAAACTTAATTTGGCTGGGTTATTCTGTTATTGGATGGTGCCCTTTGAAACATATTCAAAGAAGCATTCAAAGAAGTATTTTCGTTTAAGAACTTCTGGCCAGTTTTCCTTATATGGTTATATAGAGAACTTTGAAAATATTCTACTCCAGAACGACTGATCCAATTTCAAATTAATTCCAAAAAATTGATCCTTGGGTGGACTTGTACCAAATGTTTTCAAATAATGATGTTATGTCAAAATGAATGGTCGCCAGGCGCGGTGCCAGTTTTCCTAATAAGGCTATATATAACTATGATATGTCAGAAAATGGCCACTAGGAGCGGCCAGTTTTTCTAACACGGCTGTAAAGAAAACCTTAAAAATCTTCTTCTCTAAAACCTCTGGATCCTCGGTTAAAATTTGTTCAATGAATGAATTTTTAAAAAAAGATGGTCGCCAGGGGCGGGGAAGTTTTCCTTATTCGTCTATATGCCAATATTATTTGCAATACGTATTTTGTTAAATTGTGATCAGGTGAGCGATATAGGACCATCATGGTCATCTTGTAACTGAGATGGTAGCATAGAAAATTAAGTATCTTCTTTCAAACTAACGGTCAGGTATCCATATGATAATTTGCATTGTTCCTTGTAAAATCTATTACGCTGGGGAGCCGGATATGGCAGGCACGTTCATGTTGTTATAAACAAGTTTTTTATTCTCTCTTTGTTAATTTTTAACCCTTTACCTCATACGCTAGTCTTGAACTTTCCCAGAAGGAAATAATCTGAGGAAAAGGATGAATATAAAAGCCAAAGGAAACGCCTTTTTGAATGAATTTAAAAACATTTAGGAAAAGGTTGACATTATGAATAAGACACTCTCTTCTCAAATACATATGTCACATAATGCCTAGCAATTTTTTGTAGCAGACATCATGATGATTACATGTCTAAACCCCGTTCGGCACATGATACACTGGAGTATATCTAGTACATGTAATAGCTGGTGCTAGTATAGAGAACCGTTAACATTAATTGCTAAGCTCACTCATGTAATAGTTTTTTCACTTAAAGTCCCCAATTTAAAACAGTAAGGTCCAATATCATACCCTAAAATACTCGATCTGCAGAATGTTAATCAGTCGAACCACTTTACCACGAACTCGGTTAATGTGATTTCATGCTTAATAAAATCAACTTAAGTCCTAATTTAAAATGCTTTATGGATACGAGTCGGAAGTAGGGGGACTACTTTTATTAGCTTGAATTACCTGAACTTTAGAATTTATTAACAGGTTGACAGTACTGTACCATTTCCTCCCTTTTTATACACCCGTATTTTGACGGAACGTATGATGTGAAACCCTTTGGTAGACAAGCGGTCAGTCGGTCGGGCGGTCTGTCGGGCCAACGCCGTCGAAAGTCGGGCGGCTCAAAATTGTTTCCAGACCACGCCACAGATTGTTTAAAAAATGGTGTTTCCGGACGATAACTTTAGCTCTGTTTGACGTATGCCATCCAAATGTCATGATTCATTGGCTTTATTTTCATACAGGGAAGAAGCCTAGTGATTTTGTATCCAATTTAACATACACATGTCAGCATTTATACCCTTCTTTGGATTTAGATTTTTGACAACAATACGTTTCCGGACGATAACTTAAGTTCTGCTTGACGTATGCCAATCAAATTTCATGAGTTTTTTTTATCATACAGAACATAAGCCTATTTAATTGGTTCCGGTGTTAGATTATTTTTTCTGCAGTTAAGCCGCTTACTTATCATTAAGTCGCAATGACAGGCTTATTTTGCATCACCGCGGTGCCCTTGTTTGATAATGATAATATTCTTTTTCATTTTTTATACGATTCTAGATCTTCCATCATACTAAATTGTCAATCGGATAAAATACAGTTGTATATATTATTGTCCAACTTTGCACAGCTAGCACTCTGATAACCTATGCAAACAGTTTGAACTAGTTCAATCACTGAGTACATCGGTGTCCGATAGGCTCAAACATGTTTGTAACTCATTATTACACATGTAAATCTTTAAAAAATATCCACTGTCGTGTTTCATAACATTTGCTTTTCTGTTTGCGTTTCGTGAGTTTTTAAACGGAGTAGAACAATATTCCACCCACTGTTATAAAACGATCATAGAAGTGACTTTGTCTAGCAAAAGGGCGACCTGATAAACAAACAGGTGAACCAAGATCGAATGGCACACATATTGAAATCAGTTTTTACAAACAGTACAGGTAAATATTACAGCTATTCAAATATAGACTGATCAATAATTTAATATCTGTTTATGTTTTATTTCGCATGTTGTTATAATAATTTTTTGTAGTGTTTACATTATATGTAGGTCATATTGTTTATGCCATCTGCTCTTGGTTCAGCTGTCCTTTATCATCTCTGACAGTGTAAACACATGACATAATTTCTAGACATATGGAATCCGTGCTTTCTTTTCAGTGTTTTCGCAAGCGATGGTCTGTTGTAATGTTGATGATTCTGAAAAACATCCTCAACTTGGCATGATGCATCTAGGAATAGGGGAAAACCTTTTTTATGAAATATTGCAAACATTTGAGTTTAAGATATGCGATCTTAATCACAAATTTTCCGGATGGCTTTATTTTGTTAAATTGTAATCCACCACTATGTTGTAATCAATATTTTTCAAGACGATTCTAATGAATGGTCACATTGTATGGTTTGGTCGAGTAATATGTGTTTTGAAGACGATTCTTATATGGTTTAGTCGAGGTTTAAATATTTTGACTTTCGAATACGAACTTTATCTGTGGAGTTCTAATATGTATCGTAGACGACAACTAAAATTTGTAATCCAACTTTCCGAAAAAGGAAAATAAAACCGGATTGTTATTACTTCAGTAGATGTTTTAACAACTTGCAATATGCTACACATTCTGCACCAGTTAGTTGTATTGGTCTAGTCAACTTTCTATTCCCAATGCAAAACAAGTTTTAAAATACAGATGAACTTCGTTATCTCGAACTCGGTTAATATAATAGTTCATGGTGTATTCGAAACTAAAATCTGAGCCAAAAATATAGTTTTTTTATTATTTTAAAACTATCTTCGGGTAATTTGAACTTGTATCCATAGTCTCAGAAAATTCTACATAACGAGTGTGGACTATGAATACATCGCGACAACGGCGTTATAGTGTAAACCATTGGTTAACTATTTATCATCGGTCTTTCTTTACCGCGTCAACAATGCCAGCTCAGTTAATCAAATCAAAACACTTTACATGAATGGTTCAAACAGAATAGTCATTTGAGTCGAACCTATTTTAATGGCTCTTATAGGCACCGAAATGGTTAATGCTGAAAATAAAAAAAATCAATTTTGAAAAGCAAAGGAAAACTTTAAGATAATGGAGCATTTGTTCATTATGAGCAAATAATCCGTTTCACACATTTTTTTACATCCTCATCTGCTACAGAGGATATCTTCACAAATCGATTGGTTGAGATAAATGAATACATTAAAGGCATTATTATGCTTCGATAGAACTGCGGAAATTAAATTTGACAACCATGGGAGTACATGAGTCTCCTTCTATCAAACATTTCAATCTGAAAAATCTTGCTCAATCTCATTATTTTAAAAAAGAGTAATGTTTTCACTGGCAGTCGATTATTTATGATTGAGCAAGATCACAGCTTAAGAGGTTTAGTATGCCTGGTAATCTTTTCGATGCGGTTTACCGTTACAAACAATTCGGTACTGGTTAGATAGGCAAAACAAACAATTTTGTTCCAGGGTCAATCCCTTCATCCTTTTACCTCATAGATATGACTTTTAAAGTCTCTGTAGTCGATGACTGTTGAAATCCATTTTGAAAACGGAGCTTTTGCTCATAATGAGCAAAGGCCTCATTTCCATCTTTTCTCAAAATAAGTTGTTCCCTTTCTTCTATATAATATTTCTTTATATGGCATATACTTTCATTGCGAATAAGTCTAAAAAATGCTTATTGAACAAAAGGTTAAGCTTAACTTCGTTTTACATTTCAGGTATTCAGCAGGAATATAACAAATAGTAAGTGATTTACAGCTTTCCTTTTGATAAATTATTGTTGGGGCATGCTAGAATCAAGTTTAATTTGTGATTATTAGTTAGGTGGCTTAGCAAATTTAACGTTACCGGCCGGACAAAAGCACTAAAGTTGGAGTTTCTGTTCGACCTATCTATTGTTTTTTTTCCGTGGAACCCACCTGATCGGTTCCGATTTTCCAAGCTGGCGGCCAAAATCCAAGCTGGCCGTCAGAATTAAAGGAAATGTAATATATATGGCTGTAAAAATCAGAAATAAATAAATTTGGGTGTCATTTCAGGGTTTCCGGGGTCATTGAAACAGATTCTGGTCATGACATGTAGCTGGAGTGACCAAAATCCAAGATGGCGGCAAAAATCCTAAATGGCTGTAAAAAAGAAAATTTCGTATATCTGACAGAAAATCGGAACTGGTCATGACAATTAGGGCAGGTCGCCCATTTTCAAGATGGCGGCCAATAAAACAGAAATACACCTGTTGCCACTGTAAAGTACATACTGGTAGTAATCAGGAATTGTATCTACAACGTTTCAATACAATGTATCTCTACCTGATAGTTCACTTCGATGCATCCAATTTGGATGAGATTGTATGTGCAAGACAGATTAGCCTTGCTGCAATTGCAAACTGTAAGGCCACTTTGCAATCACATTTCACGAATTCATTCCACGCTATAGACGCCTCTTGAAAGGTAGACCAGACTTGTTCCCATGAGTTCCTAACTTTCACCTACGAACAGTCTGATATGAATTCGTTTGTTGAGATAACATGCATGTTGTCCAAATGGCAGCCTAATATATCCCCCTCCTAGTGTACTGGAGTTATGCATTCTGAGTAGGTGGTATATTGTCAACAGCTTGGCTTTTCTGGCTGAACAGCTTCATCCGGGTACTGTTTTGTAATACTCTAGATTTAGTATCAGAATTCTTTGAAATGATTCAGAATGTAGGTCAAGCTGTTCAAATGGATAATTGTTAGATGAACAAAGGCACCGGTAACTTTCTAAAGTATTCGATGTCTGCCAGAACGATTTCTTCCATTTCCCTCTAAACACTGGTGTAGTATCATATCTTGCCAAGGAGTGGAAAGTGTGCAGGAAACATGATTTCAGTGCACACAGATGGGCACAAATGGCATTGATGCTGTAATGAGTGTAGTTCTTTGCAGCTCCAATTATTACTATTCATAGATCAAGATCAGCACTTATCTGAGAGAGGCCATGAAACACACCGATAAGAACAATGACGACGCATGTGTCCACATTTCGCACCTAATTGGAATTTACTCCATTCTCCAAAGCATGCTTCACGTGAACCACAATCATAGTGTCTGCTTCTTCCTGATTGCAGCTGGACATTTCGACCTGCGTTCCAACACATGTAACATGCTCTCCAGCTGTGATATGTTTACAAAACACTCAGGAGGGATGTTGCAATCCGCAACTGTCGACGACAGGAATTGAGACTTCCTACTTGTTGATTGAATCACGGAGGAAGTCATTTCAGCTGCCCGGCAACTTGGTGTCACCTGATATTTTTCTTCGCACACCTTTGTTGCCTTTTTCACTGGTTCCCTTCTTCAGGCTATCTGGCCGGTATTCGTCCCACACAACATCCACTAGCTTTGTGTCGCGCAGCTGACGTTCCAGATGGGGTATAACCACATTGTCAGCATAGTCCTGAAATGTTTAGACAATTGTTACAGGCAATGCCTGTAATGTCATTGCATCATCGAGGATTTTGCAAACATATAATAAGGCGCTTCTGTCTGGTTTGGTTCCCCGATACAGAGTTATAGGTGAGATTTGTTATCAGACAGATTAAGCTTTCCAAACTCATACAGGGATTGAGGATACGACTGAACTTCTTATGCAAAGAATTCACTGAGACCAGGGGTAGTGTATTCTTTGAGATCAGATTATGTATGGAGTGACTCCGATCCACGAGTACAGTCTTCTTATACTCTTGATTCGTCTGTGTGCCTGTGTCTTCCAGTGTACGGATTGTATTCATTACTGCCTAATTCGGGCAGTTACGACTAATAAAAGTAACCAACTCTGGGAAGTCATCCAGGAAGGGGTTTCCCAACTTGTGTTTGTGTTATATAAGCTATCAGTCTTTCGCTGGAAGGTTCTATATGCTGCTAGTCCCTGTTCATAGTGTTCGAAGTTAGGGGGTTTTCCGGATCATTGTCATGAAGATATCAATTCTCATACTGTCTCTGAAGTTTGGCAAGCTCGTGTCAAGCGGTCATCCAGCGTCTGAAGGCAGCTGTATTCTCAGTGTGTCATACTTCACCACCAGATGTTTTCACCACTCTTTTCTTCTGCTTATGCACTTGGTCTATTGGGATCGCCGAGTATCTGCGTGACAACTTTGCGATTGTCCATTGATTCCGAGTAAACTGCAAACTGATCTTTTATCTCTTGTGGCAGCGCGTTCTTATCTTTGATGTGTTCAGGCAGCTACCGAGAATAGTTCAAATCGTCTAAAGCAAAGAAGAATAGTACGAGTGTCTCTAATACAGAAACGTTATCATACACTGGGAAGTTTATCTTCCAATGGGCTCGAGCAACTATGAGAATCAGAATCTAATAGTGTGTGATCATGTACCAGAGTATGAATGTGGGAGATTTCGTACACATTTGTTCCAGCCAGTTACTAAAACTCTCGTCAAGCTTCATTCAGTAGTCCAACAAGACTAGTGACTTGTTGGGCATTCTGAGTCCTGGATGTGTGATGCTTTCAGGAAGTAATAACCGGGAATAAAGAAATTACGGAATATCAAAATTTTCTATAGTTATTGTTGTTTTGGTGTACTTAATCAATACAATTAGAATAAACATGTCTTACTACATTGTTGTAAGTATTTACACCAACTCTTAATAATCACAGTCTAAACAGTAAAAACAAGAAACTATTTTAAAAGCATACACCTTAAAGTGAAAAACGCTTTCACGCCCGGATAGTTACTCGGACGTTTACACCTTTTTATGAAAAATATCTGTCATATATCTTATTGTTATATTGGCGTATTTAAAACAAGGGCGTCACTTGGAAATGGATCAGCTGAGCATAATGCCATAGCCTGCATCTGATCCAGTGACCCAGGAAACCCGTGAATTGACACCTCATACGAAATGTCCGATTACGATTATTATAAAAACGTACTCTTTGGATACACTATAGGCTATAGGCTTTATTCTAAAAAAGCATGAACAAGGTATGATACGTTTCGTTATAAAATCATCGTCGATATAACCAAAACTATATTAGATCTGATAAACAAATTTCACCATACTATGTACAGTGACCCATTAAAGAGAGTGTGTACTCTTTTTTAGATGATCAAACAACGTTTGCTGTAAACCAATCTGAGCCAATGGTAGACCAAACTGTATCGCCAATCGACCAATTAAAGCCAAGAGTAGACCAAACATCATCTTTAATCGACCAATCTGAGCCAACAGTCGACCCAATTATATCTACAGTAAACCGATCTGAGAGCAAAGTTGGCCAAACAGCACCTATAGTAAAACATCCTGAGCCAAAAGACCAAACACCATCGGCAGTAGACCCGCCAGAGCCCACAGAAGACGACTCATTATTTACAATGTACCAAAACGAGCGTAAAATTGAACAAACTGAGACAAATTTAGGACAAACTGAGTCTAAAAAAGAACAAAATAAACCCGCTTTGCCACAAACTGCGAATAGGATAGAACACTCAGAACCTATAGTTGAACAAATTGAGCCAATGGGAGAAATAACTAAGCCATATAGAATACAAACTGAACGTCCAATAAATCAAACAGATTCTGACAGGGGTACAAAGCCAGGAGCAATTATAGAAAATGCACAAGTTTCATCTAAAGACAACACTTTAATCCAACAGATTCGTCCACTAATTCGATTAAGCCAAGAGGAAACTTTGATTGGAATACAAGAGCGTCAATCGTCCTATTCGTTTGGTGACGTATCTTCGTATCTTGAAAGACAGAATATTGCAGGCAGAAGACCTATACCTGATACTCCTGAAACTCCCCAGTTACCACCATCAGAGCATGAATTGCCTCCGCCAGCAGATAACGAAGTTGACATTCATTCAGCACTTTAATCATGTTGACCTAAAACCCCAAAACCTAAAGGTTAATCTCATCAAATGTCTACTGCTATTCCTTGCTGCAATATAATTCATCTAACCCGTTCACTGCTAGCCCCGTGACATAGTGTCATATACAAACAGCTTAGATCCGAATGATACGCCGAGTAACTCGGCGTCTCATCCGGATCCAAGCTGTTTGCCACTCTGCCAATATTTTTGCTAAAAAACAAAGTTAATCTGAAAATATTGAAAATTAAGCAGGCGAAATATTGCGCATCCCGGCAGTGAAGGGGTTAAGGGGGTTGTAACCTTTCGAATATGAAACCCCTGTGTCCCCACATCAGAATGTTAATTTCAAAGCAATTAGATGACAATTTGTAAAAACTAAAGCTATATATTAAGAAAGAATGGATATTTTGCTAGCACGTGCATACATTTGTAGCTTGTAACACGTTTCATCAATCACATAATAGCC
>JAULCE010039889.1:0-13613 GCA_032359355.1 Macoma nasuta | reverse complement strand
ACTTTACTTTATTTAGACTTAGATCATGAGTACAAAAGGCTTTCCCCGTCCATAGGCAAAGCCTAAATTCATATTATCAACACTAATTAGACATTTAAGAAATACTCGATGGGCAATCGACTCGTTCTCACTATTTATTCGATGACCCATACACACATTTTATCTCTCTAGTGTACTTCTTAAGCACGTTATAATTAGGAGAAACGCCCTCTCCCACCTCGTTTGATAAATGGCTTACTACAGTAATTCCACTTGATATCCGATGACGTCGTGTAATGAGGGTATCATTCGCACAAATTGTAAATAAACGCATGCATGGTGACTTCGAGGCGTGTGTCGTATAGAAATCTAGGTAAAAATTGTAATCTTTAAAACTGTGAATTCAATGGACCAGGATTAATATATGACGTGTAATGTTACATCCAATAATACCGATAACTCCCATGTGGCACTTAAGTACTTTTATAGAGACTGTGCTCAACTTATCAAGAAATCTTTAATTTCGTTTGAGGATAACATAACTCTTTTGGGTGTCTTTAGAATCGCCCAGATATTATTTAAAAATAAGCTCTATCCGAGTTTAGGCTGAGATCAGCAGGATAGCCATGTTACAATGTAACTTTTGTTCAACCATAATCACTTTGCTTTGTGATATCCTTTGAAAACGTGGGTTTGTTCTTATATAAAAAGACAACTTAACTATGCGTATACAATTCAACCATTGATTTATGTTTTAAGAGATATCACTAAAGTTTCTCTTAAAACATATTGAGGCCTTAAGGACGACCCACGCTGAGTGTATCAAAGGTTAAAACGTTTAGCGTCAATATCACACGAACATACCATACCAAGTATTGCAGTTCTATATCAGTTCTTATCGGGTAATGCTTTGGGTTGATTGACTTATATTATCTAATCATTGAGGCGTCAGAAAATCAGGCGTGTTTATTTATATACCTCAACTGTTCATTTGGTGTATGAAGTTACTCTGAAGGGCGTTTACGGCAGTAAGGCTGATTTTTTTCTCTAAATAATAGATTTTGTTTAAACTTTGTAGTTTGAAAGACCGTACAAAAACTTGTTGAAATACGAAATAAAAAATATGGGTCACCGATATTTTTAAGATTTTAATAATTCTTTTCTATATGATAATTCACATTTTTTTACGGTTTTAAAACCATGAACAGCCATTTACCATTACACTCAAAAAATCGATTAATCAAATGCAATGTGAAAAATCGTTTTATGAGTAAAAAGTAAAAATATTTTTTTAAATTGTAATGAACAAATGCTTCATTTTCTAATATGTTTTCAAAAGTCACCAATAATAGAAACCCTCAAAGAGCTTCTGTGTAGGAATGGGTTACCTAACTTTACCCACGTGTTCACTAACATCAGACAATATGTTATTTGTAACACTCATGCCTTTATGACAAGGATAACAAATGTTTATGAGTAATATTATAATATTAATATCAAGACAAAAAAGGATAATGCAATTTTAGAAAAAAAATTAAAATATCTCTTTATAAAAACATAAAAAGGGCGCTTCTATGGATAAACGTCGTCGCATTACGCATTAATTTTATCATGAATTGTCCTTTTATATCTACACATTTTCTTGCATAGGACCATCGGGTTTTAAATTAACAATACATTAGTTAGTATGACTTGTGTATATGTCACTGTCCACGTTCACATAAAAAGTTCGATCTTGATCGTTATGTAAGCATTTCACGGTCGACAACAATGTCCTAAAATATATAAGTATCGTGTTTACGTGTCTGTAATATTAAACGCGGTTCTGTTTTTTATGATTCAAAACGTTCTATGTCATTCATCACGATGTAGCAATGTGCTTCGAAGGTACATTCGTACTAAACACATTACTCCATAGAACCTCGGTATAACGTCTCTGTAGTAGCTGACGTTTGAAAACATGTGATATTAAGTATTTACTTATGACAAGCAAAGGCTTTATATCTAACAATATTTTCAAAACCATTTTTATTGAATGTTTTTTGCTCTTACGTATTTATCATGTACATCAGCTGTTTTCCTTAAGTTCTGGTCTAAATATAGCATATGAAGTAAAGGGCTTAACACGATCATAGAATACGTCTTCGCCATATACATGTATTTTTAAGGCATCGGTCTCACATACTCAGCGTTTTAACATGTTATAAAGTCCGATCGTAAACATCCAAACAGCAAAGTCGTCTGGGCACCTTTATGAGAACTCCGTTTGGAATTATAGATGCGGTGATTCTGTAAATATTCAAGCGTGAAGTGTTAGACATACCGGTTCGATCCGCAATCTGCCGTTAAAGCTTCCAGATATAGAATGCATTATACCTTCTGGACGCAATTTTGAACACATTATCGTAAATTGTGAGATATTCGCATTTGCTGTTTCCCTAAAGATTTCAATGCATTAAATACAGAGGCATTTCATGGAACAAAAGTTATAGTGATATCTGTCACGGTGCAACTATTCTAATTGGGCAACCTAAGTCCTTTCGCCGCGAATTTTAAAATTGTCGGTTGTAACTGGTTTTAGTTCAAATACTTTTACGAAATAAATAAAATAAATATTTAGATTAACGTTGGCTTATCGAAACCTGAATACCAGGAATAAATTTCAAAAAAGTGTAGTTCCTGGTCGTACACCGCCTTATTGTTCACGTTTTGCTTTGTCAATATGAGTCGCCTATGGCTTTGATATGGCCATTTGTATGGAAGTTTGTTCTGTATAAACAAATTGTGTGATTATCTAAACACGTTGCCTCTTTGTTAAATTGCTTTCAACATAGTTTTATATGATGAATGCAGTTTGTCTCATGATTAACCTCTATTCTGTCATTTACGACAGAATATTGATTTCCAAAATCGCTTGTATCCTTATCAGACATGGAGTAACACTAATTTTGAAGTGAATTACTTGATGTGACAAATAAAGCAGAAGAAACAATCCACATACGAACATTTCAGCGGCAGCATAGATTTTACAAACAATATAAAGTTCTCACAGTGTGCATGGACTTAGTATTATTTCGATATTGATTAAATCACATTTCTAAATGTCACCTGAAAGCGAAAGCGACTAATCCGTAAGTCAAATAAACTTGTTAATGATGAGGCATGAAAACACATTTACGGAATATCGAGTTCTCAGGAATATTAACAACAGTTTTCAGCGATATCATCTTTATCCAAATCATTAATTACTTATCTCATTTTAATACACGTTGCAAGAATGTCGATACCATTAATCGATTCAATTCACACTTCTCAGATGAAAAAAAAAAAAAACGCTACAAAACTATCAACGTTGCTCCGATATAACGACTCGGAGCTATTTAATCGCTCTAAATGTAGACATTTGACAGCGAATGTGTGAATTTGACAAATATGTATGGTAACGAGTGTAACATAATTACAGAGACAAAACATCCGTAATAAACATATAGCGGTTGCACCAATTTAAAAGGATAACAAAAAGTATTGAAGTCTAAGTGTATACGCTTTAAAAAAAATAATTTTAAACCTCTTTTTACGTTTCCATTTATATTCATCAGAAACTGAAACTTTTGCATTATTTTATGAACTCCGTCACTGCCAGTAGCAATTTGCGCATTCGCAACATTTCGTCTGCTCCATTCTCAAACTTCACAGAATTCCTAAATTATTAGCAAAATATTTGCCGAATGTTAAACAGTTTGGATCCGGAAGAGACGCCGAATTAATCGGCGTCTCATCCGGAACTCAGTTGTTTGCATAGGATACTGTAGTTCGAGGTAAGTAGTGAAGGGGTTAATCATAAATGACATATAAACCTGATACCGGAAGATTTTACAAAGCCAATACATACACAGTAATGTATAAGGTATACTATACATGTATTATATAATATGCAATGTATAAACCCATCCTTTACTGCACATTCTAATTTTAGAATTATCCACAAGAAAATAATATGATGAAAGGTGTGACTATCTTAGAGCAAGGAAATTGTCCCCATGTTTGGTTGCATAAAACATCATAAGCAATTAAGCATGTGCTTATAAAGCCAGTTTTCATTTTATATAATATTGTAAGAGTCTTCCGTTAAAGAGATACCTTACGGCGTTTGAATGGAGTTAAGGATTAATGGTATCAAAACAATATTCAGATATATATCTGGACTTGACCCAAAGATTCACAGTCATTCTGCTGTCTTTAGTACACAGAAGGCCAGCTCTTGACCATATACAATGATTAAAAATGAAATATAAACACGAATATACCATTGCTTTCATGTTTTCCTTCAAATTAATTTTCATACAAACATAAGAAATAAAAAACATACAAAACTTTAGCAGTGGTAACCGCCAAGATAACTTAAACTCTCTCACAAACACCGAAGTTAAAAATCAAATTGCCGGACACGACATATGTTTGTGGACTGCATAGAAGTAATAGTCAGTACAAAAACTACATTTACATGTAATGCATACTATTAAGTGAAAGCGAGCTTCTCCGGAAACATTAATCAACGAAGATTAATGAAGCGCCTAAAGAATTTAAATGCAATGGCACTTAAAAACAACTGACACGCCCAGAAACGACCAGAGTTAAAAAGCATTTGAATGTAAAAAGAACTCTGGGAATCTGTGCCAATTTGTTGAATGTCAAGTTGCCCAGCGTTCTGCCGCACACACAAAAATGTCATTTTAAATGCATCACATTATGCACGATGTTTTATTTTTACATATCTATCATTGCCAAAAAACGGTATATAAACTGATATAAATTATTGCATTGAACAAAATGCTTTGAAAATAACTGCATATTAAAATTGTTATTACATGTATATTGAGCATTGTCATGTCATACATGTGTCATCCATTGGTAAGAAAACATGTTGTTCGAATATTTACAATTAAATTTTAATGCATTTAACTAACGCACTTACACCACTCTTTAGAAGTAAATTACTTCGTTATTTATTGTTTTCATGAATACATTTACTGCATGCAGTTTAATGAAGCAATTACTCGATCATATTGAAGAAACTGTTAACATCTGAAAATAAAATCCAATTACGATTTCAATAAAGTATATATATATATACGTGTCAGACTCATGTCCAGTTTTTGTACGGTGGTACCAATTTAATAATCATTCATATAGCATTAACTGACCTAGCGGGTATATTAAAAAGACAATACTTGCTTCGAGTCTTATCATTAGTAAGCATTACACAGTGTCTGTTCAAACCCCTTTAAGCCTCTCCTCCACATGTTAATTTTGGACTCATATACAAGGAAAGACCGTGATGAAAAAATAAATAAAAGTCTAGGCGATAGGAAAATGCCATTTTTTAATCAGATTAAAAACATAATAGGACATAATGTATTTGCTCTACAATGTTTTGAATAGACGTCTACAGCACATGCGCTTAAAGGTGTTTTTGTGAAGTAAATGGTTAAACCAATACATCATATGATATAACCGGACTAATTAGGAGAAATACATCCGATGCAATGGGAAAGTTTTCAATGTTGATTTTGTTTTAGAAAATGTGCTTGCCTTATTACTCTATATATATGACTGGTTGGTCGGGGGCAAATATTGCGCTGAGGCGACGGTAATTTCAAGGGCAAACTGATTACGGCCTTCACAAGTCGCACCTCTGTATAACTATAGTTTAAACCTTTATTCCTCTTAAAGCGAAAGTGTGAGTGTCAAACAGTTAGGATCCAGATCAAAGGCCGAGTTACTGTTTGTCTGAATTGAACAGTAGTTATTTGTACATTTGGTACGATGTGGCATTATATACCTATTTTTCACTTGGTGTGACATGTTAACCTCATTATTCAGTTCGCGGGGAACATTAACATAATCATTCCATCAGCAGGACATGTTAAAATAATAATTCAAGCAGCGGAGTAAGTTAGCCTAACTATTCACTCAGCGAGGCATATTTGCCTAAGTATACAGTCAGCGGGCATGCTAATCTAAGTATACACTAAGTGGGGTGTGTTAACCTGAGTATTCGGTCATTGGTGCATTCTTATCTAAATATTCAGTCAGCGAGCCTTGTTAACCTGCGTACACAGACACCGGATATGCTAATCTAAGTATTTAGTTAGCGGGACATGCTCATTTTAGTATTCAGCCAAAGGGCATATTAACCTAATTATTCAGTTAGCGGGGCATGTTTAACCTAATGTTGCACTTAGCGAGTCATTTTTAGCTGATGTTGTACTTAGTGGGGCATTTTAGCCTAAATACTCACTTATCATTCAATAAGACATACTAACCGAAGAGTTTAGTCAGCGGGGCATGTTAATCTAATTATTCAGAAAACGGGGAATGCTTATGGAAACATGCACTCAGCGGGTCATGTTTACCTAAGTGTTTAGTCAGCGGGACATATTTTTTCATTATTAAGTCAGCAGGATATGACATCCTTAACATTCAGAATGCGGAGCTTTTGAAACTTAGTATTCAGTCAGTGTATAATATTGACAAAAGTATTCACTCAGCCGGACATCAGCAAATTATGTTTATACTAAGCCAAAATCTGCCTGACTTATATTAGTTTCAGATGAGGACGACTGTTCCAGTTGGTGTCTTTGGAGATATAACTAACCTCATATCGGTGGTTCAATGACATTTATCTTTCCAATAAAGCAAAGTATATTTCATGGTTTTCTAAATTGAATTTATTTTCGAGGATTCAGAATTGAGTTTGATGCTTTTATTGCTTTTATGTTTTTAGACTATAAGATATAGGCCCCTGAGGCGATATATTCGCAAAAATTGATTCGTCTACAAATATGGTAAATGCAGCTGGTTTCGAAGGAAAACTTGTTCTTCAAATAAAGTTGTGTAAATAATGAAATGGTGTAAGGAATACAAATGTGTGAAAACATCATATTAACCAGAGATATATTTCAGCAGTAAAACATTATGAAAATTATGTCATAAAGAGTCGCAGAGTCGACTATAATACCGCTGGAGACTGACATATCTGTAATACCTAAACCTGTTACAGATAGACAGGTTGCTCGTCTACAACTGTGCAACATATATAATTATCGGTTGTTACTGGTTTTGGATAAAATACTTTAACGAAATATATAACAGAAAAATAGCGGCATCTGATCTAAGACATTTTTGCTTTTCTTTGGCGGCGTCTGATTTGGTACTTCATGTTTTGGCATTGTCAATTAAATCGCCTATTACGGTGAAGGGGGAAATGCGTTCTACGATACGTGTCAATGAATTCGATTATTACTTTATAAGTCACTTGGGTATGACCAATTGGATAACCAAATTTCTGACATTTCTTTACTGTTTCTGCACCTAACAGACGTGTCATTGACTTAGTTTTTTGTTTCATGGAAATGTTATAGTCTTCAGTCGCTCAGACATGTTCAGTACCAATTAAATTTGAGATGATGACACGTTCAACTTCCTTATGCATTTGCCGCTAAAGGCGATTGGTAAAGTCGCTTATCGTATACACCGTCAATACCCTTTACTATACAAACTATTTTTAGACTACTACGTAAGGAAATAATCTGTTAAAATTGATAAACAACGACATGGAAAGTTTAATATTAAAATTATATTGAAAACATTGTTGGAAATAGAGCATTTGCCTGCTAAAGAGGCATCGAGAGGCAGAAGAGTTAATCTAGCATCCTCGATAACCATGGAAAGTCGGTGCACATGTTCATATTATATATACTTATAAATATGTGTTTGGTTATCTGGAAAAAACACAATTAATATAATCATTATTCACTTGTTGATTTTGAAGACATTTATTCGCAAATCAAAAAGTGGAACGTATTGATTCATTCATGTTAGACATTTTACAAACATTGTGGGGCGTGGAACATTTCCTCGTTACGAATTGTTCAACGCCCTACAATGTTTTCAACAGGTTTCTGCCCTAGAGGCGTCGATAGACATTTGTTTATGGTAAAGCTCCACTGGCATATTGAATGAGATGATGCATCGGATAGCTAAAAGCGTTCTCCACAACGATTATTCTTGTTCAAACCTTTCACCCCATATGCTAGTTGTTTACTAATACACAACGAAATAAACTGATACAAAAGGTACTTAAGGGAATAGGAAAATGTCTTTTGGGGGGATTATTTTAAAAATGGTGTAGGGCATGTTTCATTTTGTACAATATTGTCAAAAGCCGTCTACTAGAGAGGCACAAAAAGGCGCTGCTGTTGAGTACATATGGTAAACTTCGATAGTGCTTTAAGTTTAATGTCTAGCGATACATAGCGATTTAAATATCTTGAAATTTTGATACATGTTCTATTTCAGCGGAAAACATATCTACCTGAAGTGTTAAACAAAGCGTTCTAGTTTTTCCTAATTTAACTGTATGCCCTTTCACCCTGTTACTATCAAGCTAAATATTGCAGTCTAAATTTTGTTGTCTTTTTTCAAACAATGCATTTGATGCTGAGCAACACTATGCGTGAACTAAATAATGAAATAATCGAGAACGCCTCTCCCGGAAAGTCACGTCAGACGTTTCCCTTGTGCCTAAAAATTGATGCAGCAGTTTGGTGAGAAAATTAGGGCATACATGTGAAACACGCCTGCTGAAAATAATACAGTAACTCTTATCCCGTTAATCAGGATGTTTATTTTTGTGAAAAGATTGGATCCATATTAGACGCCGAGTAACTAGGCGACTTATAAGGATCTAAGCTGTTAACCCTATAAAATGTTTTATCAAATTTGAAGACAAATTGACGAGAATTTCAACAGACGACATTTTGTACAGCAGGGTTAAAATTTATAGATGAAATAATTACGAGCAAAAGCCACATTCTCTTAATGCTATTTAACGTTTTCGGTTATAGAGTTCCAAAAGTTAAACTTGACAAAGTACGTATTATATCTGTTGTTAGTGCAGGGAGTCACGATTGTTTTGGAGGGTTTCTTTCACCGTATAGAAACGAAGAACTACACCCTATATCCTTTGAAAGACCGACAATCGTCGTCTGCAATATTTTCGTCTGCACTTTTTGTCGTCTGCTCATATTTATATATATTAATTTAACTTTCTTTGGTAGAATAAGTACAATCTGAGTGTCAAACAGCTTGGAGCTTGATCAGACGCCGAGAATCTCAGCGTCTGATCAAGCTTCATGCTGTTTTCATAGTTAACTACAATTAAGGTTTTTACGCTACAGTCTTGCTAAGGATAACCCATATAAGGCCAACTCGCTCGCCTTGAGAAGTAGCAACACATATTGAAAACTTCATTAGATAGCTCAGAAAAGTGTGCAGATCTTTATTGAACACTTGTTTGGTATTGCATCACTCGCCATCGTTAATTGTCAACGCATTTGAGAAATTGAGGCTGAAACTGGTTGTATCAAAGTTACAATTCTAGACAAAATGCGATGGTTAAAGCATGTTCATGGAATTGCCTAATCTTTCGACATACTTAGCTTGCGGATTTTCGGGTTACATGTATCATAATGCAAATGGTGAATAGCGAAACAACGTGTTAAATGTCTCGTGCCAATGCATGTCAAGATAAGTAAATAAGGCAAATATTTTCCAGATAGCTCTAACATTTTTACATGCCTTACATTGATTAATGGGGATTTCTCAGTGAAAGAAAATCTTATAATTTTACCGCTAAACAGTGAAATTATCACTTTTAAGCAAACGAAATGAAATTATATTTGTTTAGCCGGAATTAAAATTGGAACTTGATTTATTCATACAAATACTTTCCACTGTAAGTTTATGCTGGTTGTTAAATATAACGATACCTTAATTTCACTTACATTGCTAACAGTATCACACAGCTGGATTCCAAATATGAGGATGGGGTCAAATTTAAGTACTCTGTTACAAGGCGTTTAAGTCAAATTATGATTGCCTTCAACTTGAATGGAAGTAAAAAACGTGATTGCGGCAATAAGGTTTAGCATCATGAGGATACGTGCAAGGTTTCAAGGCTACCAAAAATAGGGGCCAAGTCATAAGTTGACAGATGCAATTTAATCAAATGCGGACGCAGTTGCAGAAGAAAAATATGTGCACAAAAAACAATCAATGCTTGCATAGGTTTCCTGAAGATAGTGTTGCATAAATTTGAAGATTTAAAGTATTCTAGAACACTCTGCATTTGAATCATATGACAAACAACATTACACATGTATTTTATCTCCAAACAGAACAATCTGAATAGTGTGACAAATACTTTCTATGCAAAATATATCGGCATATAAAACGATATAACCAAAACAGTGTGTTGTTTGTTTGCATTAAAATAGGTCAAATCAGAAAGGTATTGCAAGTATTTGAATCCTTATTAAAATCGATTGTATTTTACAATTTATTGGTGTTAGGATTAGGTATGTCACAAAATCATGTGAATTGTTTTTGTGATTATTTTTTTGACGTAGTAATAAATTGAAAGTAATATACTACACTTTAACTTATATCATGTCGTCTACTTTCACAGAATTACAAAGTTTGCAAGGCCATTTGATACACCTTTTCAATACACTTGTACTTCATATGCCAAATGCAACATGATATCTAGTCCACAGGGACTATGTGGAAATACCCGATGTCTGATGTTAAGTCAATTTAAAAGACAGATGTTGATGTAAGTTGTTCAAAAAGTCGGAATCTCATATATTTAATGTTTGCCGAAAGAGTCGGTAGATTACATTAACCTGAAAGGCAAATGCTCCATTTTCCACACACAATATTAGACGAGATAAGTACATCTAAACATATGTTCAAATGATAACAGTGCATTACGTTCAATCATGTACACGCCATATATCTAGTTGTATGTAATAAAAGACGACCACATTTGTATATTTATAGCTATATAATTATAATATTACATTGCACCAATCCACGTTTTCTTGTGACACCTCACGGCGCCTACCTCATTTGTCGGCAAGTTAAATAGCACGTCGCCATTGCATTCTTGTTGTGTTAGCGTACAAACAATATATAATTTCAAATTTCCAAATAGGTCATAATACGTCTGTAAATGCCCATACACAAAATTACATTCGCACATTCACCCAGATGCTTGCATCCGCATTGTTAAATAAAATTGTCATACGCATACGATATATAATATCTCAATAGAGAGCATAGTTTATTCCCTCTTTAATGATTTCAGCAGATTTAATGCGTGGCAGTTTCTCATATTGCTTAAAGAAAGGTGTTTATTTTATAAATCAACACAATAATATGTCTACTTTGAAAGAGATACAAATACATACTATCGTCCTGTAGACGAATTAACTGACGATTTGTCAGCAAGTTTGATCATTTGCTTTCCAAAAGATGCCTTGTAGTTCTTGATTTTTTGTAAACAACAAAATCGCTCTTATGTGATCACTACATGAATCATGTACGTCCCTTAAGGGGTATCTTGATGTAAATCAAATATTGTACAGAAAGCTCGAATGGGAGCTTTCTCCATTTCGTACGACTTGAATTCAGCTATCACCCATCTGTCAGGTTGTCCATATGGGTTAATCTAAGTAGTCGCATTAGAGGGGTTAAAGTGTACAAAATCATATAAAGCTGACGCTCTTGAATGGATATTAATGACTTACCTTAACACGTTTACCATTTCCTAGGCTTTTTCTCTGAATAGGGGTTTGACTTAATCTCACAGTAGGGGACGTAAATGATAAATTTCAAATAATGTGGTCCAAGATCATGGGCCACTCATACACGATAGGTACTTATCAGAGACTTTATTGATAACATATAGTCAAGTGGTAGACAAGGTAGACGACAATTTAACGTTTTGCACCACACGGATATTACACATTCATGCTAGAACAAGCATTTGTAAGACGTAAGTATGGACACAAGCTCTCGTCATTCAATTTAAGTTACTGCTCTTAAGAATTGACACGATAATTCATTTTTTTCTCACTAAAGATCCTAATCACTAGTCATAAAGAATACGTTCTATATATTTCTACAAGAATCAAACTATTTGCTATTTCTCTTGCATAGACATTTATTATTTATTGATGAAATTCCAATATTCATACGGTATTTTTAGGACAGACTGTTACATCCAAACTGAATTTACAATAAGGTTGATTCAAGTATTATTACTGGAGTTTTAGTTTTATTGTCTTTATTGTGGTTAACATTAATTTCCCGAGGGTTCATTCTACCTGTGACGTGGATTTGATGCCTTCATTATACATTTTTACCGCTAAAGGAATCCATAAACCATAATGCATGATTAAAGTCACGTGTTAGGTGATTAAACATTATAATATATTTAATAACATACGTTGAAATAAATAAATATTAAAGTCATTACGTTTTGGTCTACAGAACGAGGTAACTAATAGCTGGATAAGATAAGTTCACTACTCTTCCCAATTCTTCTAAAGCGCGGTGATTGACTTAGAGAACCTGTAATTATATAGTGGCCTCTATTTAGTAACAAATGCAGAGGTATAGCAGTAAATTTGTAATAAACGGATATTTTGATGCGATAATTTAGTACGGAATACCTTTTATATATTTCATCGCTTGGAAGTACATGCTGAGAATAATGCGCCGTAAAAGAAATGTGCTGAATTGGTTATGTTTTTGCGAATCATATGCATTTTCAAGGATTTTCACGTCCGAATTATTATAACACGCACTTGTTCCTTTTGAGTGTTTGTAACAAGTATATTTAATTACAATAGTGGAACGATAAAGCATGGACTCGACTAGGGGGGGGAAACAGTTTACTTTTCTAATATGCACGCAAAAACTATGGGGGAGAAATCACAGTTTAAAGAAAAGGCGTAAAGCCGTTGATTATCTGCCACCGAAATTTACTCTCCCGGAGCCAAACTTTTTAATTGTCTTCCGCGACTACATGAAGATTGAATATTACCACAAAATAGAGAATTTCAACAGAATAATTCGTTTTCTCTGTCCAAGGCTTTGGTAAGACACACCCTTGAAAACGCACCGACTGATCAGGATCTGCACTTTTTTTAATGGTCCATTCGGTGACATTGACATCGAAATTGTCAAAACTCAGCATGTCCTCAGACCCCATATTGTTACCACATCTGATCAATCAAGACCTTTTTTGAAAATTCCTTTCATAAACAAAGGTATTGATTTGATTGACCTTCAAAGCATATTTAGAGATAAAAATGTTATCGACTGTATTTCCAAGTACTTCAAGAATACAGAGCCGCCGACTATTTGCTATAAATGTAACAAGCCTATCAGAAGTATTATTTTCAATTGCAATAAAATTTAAAGATTGAGTTAAACTTACCGGCTAGCTGTGAGTGTGCATCTTCGAAATTTTGTTTCTCTCCGCTTGGCCATATAATAACTGGCAATTTTGACATCATCAAAGATAAACGGCTTAGGAATTTGCTTACTTAAGGCCCGAAATTTAAATTATCTTCTATAATAGATTTCGACTCTTGCCGTGTTAATATTGAAGAGGCTCTGCAGAATTTGTGTAATAAATGGTGTCGTCGAGAGCATGCTGAGTTAAATGCTCTTTCAGAATGTTGGAAGCAAGTTTTTAGTTTAATAGAAAACCTTATTAC
>JAULCE010039779.1:0-13613 GCA_032359355.1 Macoma nasuta | reverse complement strand
ACTCTGACTGCAATAGAAAAGTATTTCCATATTTTGCTCGCAACTTCTACCTTTCCATTGCCTGTTGGATCTGTTGATCCTGAGTCTACTCTGACTGCAATAGAAAAGTATTTCCATATTTTGCTCGCAACTTCTACCTTTCCATTGCCTGTTGGATCTGTTGATCCTGAGTCTACTCTGACTGCAATAGAAAAGTATTTCCATATTTTGCTCGCAACTTCTACCTTTCCATTGCCTGTTGGATCTGTTGAGCCTAAGTCTACTCTGACTGCAATAGAAAAAAATTGCATATATGGGCCACGTCACGTGAAAAGGGGCACTCGGACATGGCAAACAGTGTAGCCCCATACCAGCCATACTTTTCCTGTGACGTCGGCCATATATATCAACATGGTTAATTTGATAACAAAAAAAGTTGATTAATGTTCGAGGGGGTTGAGTCTAAGTGTAAATATTTATGAGGTAAAGGGATACAAAGTGCTTTGTAGCAAGTTTCTCGGTTAATTCGATGTTTGATTTTATATATGAACAATCAAAGTCAAACTAATTTCTCTTCCAGCGTCCGCCATCTTGAAAAATGCCAAGGCCTGGGGCCATGGACACATTGAGACATTTGATGGGACAAAGTACGACGCTAACCAGCCAGGACAGTACGTCTTGTCGCAGGTGACGCTGCCATCATCGCAGACCTGTGACATCAGCGTAATCAGGGTATGTAGATAACCCGTAATTTAGAGTTCAGCTATTTACCCTTAACCCTTTTCTCCCACAAGCTATTTTTAGACCACAAGGCGAGAATCTGATGAAAAATGCCATTTTTTAGTTGTATTGAAATCATTGTAGGAAATGGAGCATTTGCTTGTTACAAGCAAATGCTATATTTCCTACAATGTTTTCAATAGCCGTTAGTTACAGAGGCGCTAAAAGTCACTTCTGTGGATGACAGAGGTTTAATATGGGGGAACGGAATATACTGATCTATTGCAAACAATGAAGACTCAGATCAGAGGGCTCCTTAAGTTGCATATTATGTAAAGGGTTGATGCAGAAAGGAAAATGTTTCAATAAAGATATGAAACTCATGACTGCAGCTATAGCAACAAAGATTTCCCTCCAAATTTTCTCAATGTCTGAGAAATACAAATGCAGCAACAAAAGAAATCTAATTTAATCACTCTTACCAGTAATATCTTTGAAGTGAATATTTGGAAACTTGAATTAAGATAGATTTTCGATCTTCAATGCATTCAAGAAGTATTTACATCAAGCAGATCTAGGATACAGATGGATCTGATATTTGACTCTTTCCTTCACAAGCTATTCTTAGAAGTTTGACTCATCCACAATGAAATCATCGGATGATAAAGATGTATATCAAAGAGCAAGGACATTTTCATATTTGAAGTGTTTTGTAAATATTGGGAGAAATGAAGCATTTTTTTTTGCAAAAAGTGATGTCCCTGATCAGACGCCGCCTTCTAAGACGGCGTCTGATCTCGGACTTCACTTTTTTGCAATGTCGACTTAAGTCGCCTATGGCGGTGAAAGGGTTAATGTTATTTATTCTTCTCTTGCAGACTGTATCATCCAATGAAGCTCCCATTGCCACAACAACTGCTGTAAGAGTTGCTATAGGTTCTAGTGACCTTGTCATAAAAACTGACGAAAATGGTGGCACTGGAACTGTGTGGTATAACGACAACCCTGTCATCATAGGAGACAAGCTTGAACTTGCTGTTGGCGTGGAAGCTGTCCAGACCTCTCAGGACCAGTACACCATCAGCGTCACCGAGCACATGAGTGTTGTAATCGACATGAGGTCTGGCCATGCAGATGTAACAATCTTGAGCAAGGACGCCATTTGTTCCACAGCAAAGGGATTGCTAGGGGATTGTGATGGGAACCAGAACAATGATTTTGAGCTGCAGAGTGGAGTTGTGCTGGACACCAGCAGTCCGACGTACACACTCAATGATGTGGGCATCTACGATCACTTCATACCATCATGGATCAACACAGCTTCTCTACCAGATGCAATCATTCCTTCCTTTAGCTCCAGCTCCGGAGATAGATGTCTGAAAATTGATTCCAGTCCGGTCCAAAGCAGTAACATCTGGAGTTTCTCTGAATATGCTGCAACAATCGAGATGATATTTTACCTTGAGAGTGGCACCTGTTCCAGTCTGTGGTCCTACAAGACTCCGGAGGGAGTGACAACATCTGTCCTTGCCTGTAATGACTATATAACCCTAAAGGTGGGCTACATGGAAAATGGCACTGCCCAGGAGACTGTTCACGAGATGACAAGAATGCCTGTTGCATTATCCACATGGCATCAACTGTCTGTAGTCTGGACCAAGTCAGATTCTACATTCACGTTTTATCTCGTCAAGGAAACATTGTCTTACTCTGAGAGTTCTGTTCCACTCACTATTGATTCAGTCTTTTCAAGAGGTGGAACATTCATGCTTGGTACAAGGCATGATTCAAAGGGGAACAACTTTGCTGGACTGATTGATGATTTCACCATCTGGAAGTCGGCTCGGTCTTTGAATGATGTAATCAACGAAGCTTTCAAGTATAGAATACAGTCTACGGAAACCAATCTCGCCAACATCTGGAGATTTAATGAGGGCATAGGCTACAAGAGCACAGACATACAGTACAGTGAAGAGTTTGAATGGGAGGACGGTGGTTGGTCTAAGGTAGAATGGGCTGTTTGCAGCTACACCATGTTGTACCCAACTCCATCTGAGCTGAACATCACTGATATATTCCTGTCCAATCCAAGCACTGCAATTTCAGATGCATGTCAGAATATGCTTGACAATATTCCTTCTATGGATACCCTTGGAGATGCTGCCAACTATGCCTTCCTGCAAGACTGTATTATAGAGGGCATGGTCACAAATGATACTGAAGCTTATAAGAAAGTCATTCTGCCAATCTGTGATAACTTCAGTCCTAACAGATCTTCTCCAGACTACAAAACCAAGACTCTCTGTCATCTATATCCAGATGCTTCAAACTGGGCTGGGCCAACATGTGACGTATACTGTGTTGCAGAATCCGGTGTTTACAACTCAACAAGTGGAGAATGTGACTGTAAAACAGGCTACTGGGGTGCTGGGTGTGACCGAACATGTCCATTTGCACGAGGATCTCCTTGCGGAGGAGGTATATGTGACAAAGATACTGGAAACTGTACATGCGCTTCCACCAACTTTGACCCAGACTCCAACTGTGTATTGTGTGCCAACAACTGGGTGGGTGCAGACTGTGCCTCCACTGCAGTAACTATCCCAGCGTCAGTTTCTAAAAAACGCGGTACTTGCTTCGCAGAAGGACAGTGCATCATGTTTGATGGACAAACTTACAACATGCAGACGCCAGGGGAATATGTTATGTTCAGCAAAGACTCTCCGTATCTCAAAGTGTATGCTCGTATGGTGTTGTGTGAAGGCAGAAAGACATGCATGGAACAGATCTGGATTGATGATGGTTCTGATAATTTCACAGTGAAAGCTCCAGCATTTGAGAACCAGGACTTGCATTTCCTGCACAATGGCATCAGTACCAACATAACAGTGTTACAGAATTATACTATAAATACAGACACAACAGTCACATGGAAGGATAAAGTCACCCTGGAGATACTCCATGACAATATGGAGGTTGAGGTCAGCTATGTAGAGGACTCCTCCTTCTTATCTATTGCTGTAGATACCCCATGTGGTTCTGGAACGATCTCCGGTCTCCTTGGAAACTGCAACCAAAACACTAATGATGACTTTGTAGACAGCAATGGTAATGCCATTCAGTTTGCTGACATTGACACAACCGATATAAATGGAGGTTTTGCAAATCACCACAAAATAGACACATCTCTTAGCAGCCAGTTCAGCTACACAGTGCCAGGATTTAACTTGACAGAGGCTAAAGATGCAGAGAAGGGTTATGGCCTGCTGTTCAATGGAGGCAGTGCAATGTCTGGCACAATACCTACAGATGTGTTTAACATGAGCGAGACTACTCATCTCGGCTTTGACATCACAGCTAAAGCACTTCTTGACAGTGGCTTAATACTAGGATATGATGAAGCCAACTCTAATACAAATTTTGCATTTTACATTCAGAATTCAACTCTGAAGTCACATATTGGAGGACAAACTATTGATTTAGGATTCAATATTACTACTGATGAGTGGTATCACTATGTTTTCACGCTTGATGTTATTCATCAGACTATGGGTTTCTATGTGTACTCAAATCAGACACAAGTCCACAAGGTGGACTTCAATGTAACCAATCCTTACCTCCGAGATTCTGGCAACATTCTTCTAGGGGACTGGATCATGAATCCTCCAGTCAACTTTGGTCCTTTCCAGGGTCTTATTGGCGATCTGAGAGTATGGAACACTTCGTTAGACAGCCTAGAAGTTCACCAGCTTGCCACTCAAGAAGACTTGAAAGATGTGCAGGGATTGGGCTTGCATTATCACTTCACAGAAGGCAATGGATTCAGTACAGCTGACTCCAAGACAGGCACAGGAATGACATTGTCTGATGACCAGGACGTGATGTGGGTCGTCACTGACAAACCAACGATGGCCAGTGATGACGTCACATCAGATGACAGCACTGATGATGACTTCTGCGACACTATTTTCACATCTGCATCCCTCACAAGTGCTTGTGGTGGCTTCCCAGCCAGTACAACCAACTTCTTCATTGAATCCTGTAAAAGCAGCAGGAACTATGTGACAGCTATCAGTTCCTATGTGGAGTATTGTGATTATATCCTGTCACCAGCAGTTGATCCAGTGACAGATCTCTGTGTGAAGCACACCAGCAAACATTACAAGAAGCTCTGTGGTCATTTGTGTGTCCATGGCACGCCAAGTGATCAAGGGTGTATTTGCTACACCGGGTACTGGGACTACAACTGTAATCAGGTTTGTCCTGCAATGACTGCTGGCTCCCCATGCTATGGAAATGGTAACTGTGACACAGGAAGTGGAAACTGTGTTTGTAATGAAGGGTTTGATCAAGGACGAAACTGTGAGGTATGTAGCTCTATCTACACTGGACCTAAATGTAACAAAGTGGTTGTTAATTTGCCTCCACCACCTGGTACTAATACAACAACCGGAGGTGGATCAAATACAACCACGGGTGGGACCAATACAACAACCGGAGGTGGATCAAATACAACCACTGGTGGGACCAATACAACAACCGGAGGTGGATCAAATACAACCACTGGTGGAGGAAGTAGCAGTGGTACAACAGTTGACCCAACTAAAAGTACATGTCACATATTTGGTTCCAGGAGAGTGATCAATTATAATGGTTTCATTTACAAGCTTTCCTCAATAGATGAATGGTATCTCGTTAGACCAGCAACTGGCATCATTTATCCTGAAATTAAGATACAAACTGTGCAATGCAAAGAAAAGGTGTGTGTAAATGCTCTGCAACTCACCTATAAAGATGTTACAATCCATGTTGATGATGTAAACAAAACCAGCACCGGTCGTGTTTTAGTAAACAATAGTCCAGACTTGTCAGGCATGAAATACTTCAGTAAAACAGATGTGTCAACAAGTCAAATGACATTCAGAAGAATGACGGCTATGGTAGATACCTTCTTCTCACTAACTATAATTTTCAAGGATGGTTACTTGTTTTCAATCACAATTAAAATAGATTGCCAGTCTTGCAGTGACTATGGCCTTTGCAGATCTCCACCCAATTTTGCAGATAATTACGATAATGTCAACAGAACAACGTTTGAAGCATTGACGGTCCCAGCAAGCAACCAGAGTTTGTCTAATGACAGTACAGAATCTATGACACAAGCTCAGTACTCCTTCAAGTTTTCCCAGATAGTACAACCCACCCCAATCACTGGCACTACAACTACAGCTGCTCCCACCACTCCTGCTCCAGCAACCACGTCTGCACCAGGATCAGGATCTACGTCTGCACCTGGATCAGGATCTACGTCTGCACCAGGATCAGGATCTGGATCAGGAAGTAGCTCATCTTCAGGTGGTAGCTCAGTTCCTGTCGTATCTTGTACTGGAGACAAGGGATCTTCGATCACTACTGGCATTATAAATGATGTATTCTCTCTAAATGAGAAGGTCACTCTGGAGCTCAGTGTGAAACCCACAGAGGGGTCATCTGGAGGAATCTGGCAATATGTTGGAGACAGCACACTCGAACTGTTCCTAGATCAGGGTGAGCTAAAGATCAAGGCAGGAGACAGAGTTATACCTACTGGTATAAATGTGAATTACACAGAATGGACTGATATTGAATTTGTATATGATCCTGTTACCACTGTGTGCACACTGACTGTAAAACCAGAATCTGCAGCTGATGGAACAGTGTTTATCACCCAGGTGCCAAATGAAGTGTTTTCACCAGGTGGCAGAATGACGTTTGGAAAGCCAATATCAGGTTTCTATCACACACCAGCAACTGATGGATCCTTCTCTGGTGAACTTGAAGATGTTAAGATCTACACAGGAGATGATGATGACCTGAAAATGAGCATTGATTTTGATGATGGTCAAGGCCAAACTATCAAGGATTCAGTAGGTGGAAATGATGTAACAATATATCAGCCATATGGTGGAGGCAATGCAGGGTTCGGAGTGTCTACTAAACCAGCAGATCCAGTTATAATTGATCCAAACTCAGACTTCATCAGTCTAGATCAAAAAGCTGAAGCGAATGCAACTTGCCAAGCCTTGTTTTCTAATACCCTGATCGAGCAGAAATGTTCAGGTCTAGGTACGACAACAAAGTACATGTTCATTGCGGCCTGTCAAGAAGAGCTGATCAATAAGGATACAGACACAGGTATGCAGTCACTGCTGTCGTACACTACTTTCTGTTACACTCAACTGATAGAGAACAGTGATGATGACAATGCTGGCAACAGTGACTTGGACCCAACAAAAAACACATGTACATATGATATCAAGAATTCTGGTGCTGTAGGTCCAAACTGTGATATTCCTTGTATTCATCCGGACCCTGACAGTGATGGACAATCATGCGTTTGTGCTACAGGTTACTGGGGAACAGAGTGTGACAATATTGCTCCAGGTGGAGTTGACACTCCATGCAGCAACAGAGGCAAGTATGATACCAGCACAGGCATATGCAGCTGCTTTGATAACCACCAGGGTAGCAACTGCTCAGAATGTGCCAGTGGCTTCTATGGTGATGACTGTCTAGTAGCAATCCAGGACACTTCCTTCACATCTTCAACATTTACAAGTACCTTCACAAGTAATAGCTACATGAAAGGCTTTGATGGTGCATACTTCCAGCACAATAACAAAGACAAGCCTTTTGTCATGTTTGGCAACAGTGATATCACTATTGAGGCACAGAAAGGAACAACTTCCTCATATGATAGCTCACTGACATCTCTCTCATTTAAGATAGGCACTGACATTGTGACAGTGTCCCCTCAGGATGATGGAACTGTCTCACTGAATGGCCAAACTGTTACTCTTGGCACACTTGTAAAAGGTGGCTACACTTTCACAAAGGAAACCTTAAATCAGCTGGTTGTAAATGGACCAGGAAACTTCAAAGTGGACATTGGTTTAAACAGTGGTGGAATGGGCTTCCAAATAAAAACAGACCAGTCTCAGTGTGCTCAGGCAACTGGTGCTATTGGTAAATGCTCATCAGGTAATGCAGGCTTGTGTTCAAGTGACGACAAAGCTTGCCTAATACAGCAAGTAGGAGTCGGTGCAGCTGTTAAAGACCATGGAGTAACTGTTGATGAGCTTAACAAATACTTTGAATATACAAGTATGCAGTTTAATGACACAACATTTTCAACTGTTGGAGAGAAGGCCATGACATCTGGTTGGGCTGCACGACTAAATGAAGCCTATGTAGCGCTCCCAACTATTGATAATGACATGCTCAATGGAACAGCAACTGAGAAATCTGTAGAGATAAGACTCAGCATTGAGGAAATCTCCAATGGTACCATCTTCAGTATGGCAAATCTGAACGTATCCTTTGGTGTTGTGATTATTAATGGTAAATATGCCTTACAGTATGGCAATAGAATTATTTCTTTGGACATTCCAGTTGTGCAACATGAATGGACAAGCATTGGATTGTCACTTAATGAGACATCTGGTGAAATTATGTTCTATGAAAAGCATGAAACAGGTTACAGATATAAGAGTGTCAATATTTCAGCTGAGCTAGCACTGTATGGGTCTCCCATGGCTCAGGATGTTACACCAGTGATTGGCAAATGGCAGGGTCAAACTACCAATTTACCCTCCACAGGACCTGAGAGTCAAGACCCCTTAATCTATTCTGTTGACAGGTTTTTGATATATGATAAATACCTAGACCTGAATGAGATAGATAAACTTTATGAATCTAATGTTGACCAGAGTACAGATGATGGACCTGTTTTTGGTGTCAATTTCGATGAAGGATATGGACTGAAGACAACTGATTTTGTTAATGGAAAAGAAGCCTTCTTTGGAAATTCAGGTGATTCTGCATGGATCGCTTGTAATGTAACAATAAACGATATTAGTGTGCCAGATAAAACCAGTCTGAACATTGGATCATTTGAGCTAAATGGAACATTAAAAGACATGTGTGATGCAACTAAATCAAGTTTGCAGGCACAGTGCGGAAATCTAGGGAATATGCTAGACTTTATGTACTCTGCTTGCCTTTCGGATGTCAAAACATCACAGACACCAGACAACAGCCTCGACACGGCCATGACTGCTGCCAAAGAATGTATGGAAAAGAATGGCCTTAGTGTATCTCCATTAGATGAGCTGTGTAACAATTTCACCTCTAGACACTACCCTGGTGTAGGTGGCGACACCTGTAACACGAGATGCTCCTTCGGATCATTTAATGATGATGCTGAGTGTATCTGTGATGATGGTTACTATGGTGATGAATGTCAAAATGAATGCCCAGCAGGTCCCAAATCCCCTTGCAGTAACCATGGTGTTTGCAATGTTGTCACAGGAGTATGCAAATGTGATGAAGGTTGGGAGGGTGATGCTAACTGCTCTTCATGCTCAGACTATTTCTCAGGATCAGATTGTGATGAGTTCAGCTATGATCCAAATGTTGGTGACATTACCACTATAGCTACAACACCACCAACAACACCTAACCCTACAACTTCAGCTTCAGCAAATGCAACAACCTCATCCCCAGGTGGCAACTCAACTCAATCCCCAGGTGGCAACTCCACTCAACCTACAGGTGGCAACACAACTCAATCCCCAGGTGGCAACTCGACTCAATCCCCAAGTGGCAACTCCACTCAACCTACAGGTGGCAACTCTACTCAATCTCCGGGTGGCAACTCCACTCAGGCACCTACTACTACTGTGGCTGCCTCTACTGCAGCACCTGCCACAACAACATCGTCACAAGGGAGTGGTCCAGACGTGCTGAAGATCTGCAGGGGGTACAAGAAGGGCAGATACCTGATGTTTAATACAAAAAGAAAGAGGATTAACCACTCATTTGACAAAGCTGTCCTGCTGGAGATGACTAACCTCAGAATACTGGTAAGAAAGCAAAACATATGTATCCCTTTTAATGCTGAAATGTTAAATAGACTGATCCATTTTGCAAAATGACCAGTTTATATTGATATCTTGGGGATGTCATCTTATATAAAAAGTATGAAAAACGGTGTAGAACCCTGAGCAGAGGGCTCCTCTGATCTGGGTCTACACTGTTTTCAAATGATGTATAAACTTGTTTCCGGCACTAAAAGGGATTGAAAATTGTCAATTAATATCAGTCTAAGGTTCACAAAGCTTTGAAAGTTGGTTATATAATTTTCAAAATCAAGTCTCACTGAATTTGAAATGTATGAAAAGCTTGGCATTAGGAAAATGCAAAATTTGAAAGGTTTTGAAAACACTTTGGTCTTGATCTATGCTATTTACATATATGCACAATATAAGTCAATAGGATTCCTATTCACTGGTTGCAGAATTTGATTGAGGTTACAATATGAGGCCCACATTGAAGATTGGGTACTCACAATGTCTAGTTTTGATCTTGAAATAAAGGAATTTTTATTATTTCTATCATTATTATCACCCCCCTACTCCAGATGCTATTTTATGACTAATCATCTGATGACAAGAAAGAACATGATGGAAGCAAACGTGTCATATGTGTAGTTTTTAGAAAATAATGAGGGAAATGGAACATTTGCTAATGATCAGCAAGTGCTCAATTTTACGCAATGTATTCTTAACCCCTAGCCCGCCGCTAAAATTGCCATCTGCTAAATGTGTTGTCTGCTTCATTTTTAGATTTTGTTGGATTTACTAAAAAATTGGTGAAACTATTGTCTGAGTGTCAAACAGCCTGTATCCCGATCAGACGCCGAGTTTCTCGGCGTCTGATCCGGATCCAAGCTGTTTGAAAAATGACCTCAGTAGTGAATGGCGGGCTGAGGGTTAAAGGGTATCGGCTACAGAAAAGCGTATTTATGGAATAAAGAAATAAATGATTCCGGAAGAAGTCTGAAATTTATATTTGAACTTCAGCAGTATCTCAAGTTGAGAAGTTCTTTGAAAACTAGTCCATATTTTTCACTTTTAGGTGAGACAGAATAAAGTGAAGAAGAACGGGAAAGTTTCATATAACATCGACAGACTATTCATCACTTATCGAAATGATGTGATCAACATTGAGAGGACTAAGGGCAAATCAAAATCGGGCAAACGAAAGATGAGCACATTTGTCGCAGGCCAAAAGTGGAAAAAGAAGACCAAGATTGATACGTCGTATGGTGATATAAAACTGATCAGCGATGGTCCTAGGAAAATTAACGTTACCATTGACAACATAGGGCTGAATGTGGTCGTGCTCCGAGGCTCTATATTCCTGGGGCTAACCGTGGAGCTGACCTCTAACAACTGGGATAATCTTGTCATGTCGGGTCTGTGTCACTGGGTGCCCCGTAAGGTCAGCCAACTGATCACTAGGCCATATGAGGTGATAGGTACAGCAGCTGCCGTCATTGGAAAAGCAGCCACACATGTAAGTGCAGAATATTATGAGGGTGTGGTGCGAAATTATTTCAACTCCTTCACATTTGTGAAGGAGTTACAAAAGTTTTGCACCAAGCCATCGATTCTCTCTTGGCACATAAATCACATCTTAACACTTTGCCTCATACAGACACATCTTAGACAGTTATCGTTTGAAAACATTATATAATAATACTTTTCTCCATCATGCTTTGAGGTATTGAGCTGAAATGTGGTATATGACTTAAGTCATGTCAACTCCAGACATAGTATGCGTTATGCTATTTTTGTCAAGTTTTATTGGATTTATGTCCCTTTTTGGACTTAAAATACCAAGCTCATAAGATGCAAAGTAGGTGTTGTTGTTGTGTAACTTAATTGAAACTTACAGTTTCCTTTCTTGTGGAGATTTTTCCTTCTTATGAGAAACTTTTATTATGGATGAGTCTAAAAATAGCTTCGGAGGTAATGGAGTTGGCTCACCATGTCATACTCTATTTTTAGTATCATTCCAAATAAAATCATCAGATTAAACACAGTGAATATCTTGGAGGAGAGAAAAAAGCTAATTCTGAATGACTTTGGGAACAGAATCATCCCCTACCGATTCTTTGGCATAAACTGTGACATCGATCAGAACTCAATATTATCCTTGCATCCTTCAAATAGCTAAATTCCTTACTTCTCCACAAAACCCTTTGTTATTGCCCTGTCGAGAATATGATGGAAAGTTCATGAATAGTTCACGAATAGTTCATGAACTGAATTATTCAGTTCATGAACTATTCATGAACTATTCATCATATTCTTGACAGGCAGGCACCTAAAGGTACAGCAACACTAACATAGATCGCCTAGCATTAACACAGAACACCCCGGATTAAATGATATCTTGATCCAGGGTGATCCAGGGAAATTGATCTATCAACTTTCCTTCGACGGTAGCAAAACATCGTCAACCTAGACCAGTCCGGACACACGGCAACACAAGGGATGAACACAGAGCCATTTAAACATTGAGCCATCATAGAGCCAACACAGATAACCCCGGTACCACAACTGCAGTGGCACAGACCATCCTTGAATGACCCAGACCATCCAAGACCCAACATGGTGTCAACACGGATGAAATCGAATCATCCCAGACCATCCCAGACTCGTAGGATCAACATGGTGCCACTACAGAATTTCCCTGAGCCACTAAACACTCAACAAAGACGACCCCGATCAACAAAACTCCCCGGACACGGCGGACAGTCCAGGATAGTCCCTGATGACCATGGCAATTTTAAACAGTTTAAAATTGCCATGGTGGTGTCCCACACCATCTCACACCACCCTAGACCACCTCGACCGTCCTGGACCCAACACAAACAAGGATGTGACCCGATAAGCCAAATTTCAGTCTGGAGCAGTCTGGATTGGTCTAAATTTAGTGTACTGGCAAAAAACAGAATGAGAAATCCAAAAATTTTAAGTATTAAAGATCCCAGCGAAAGCCAGGCCTGATCTTGAAAAAATGTGTTCCTAGACTCTGTAATTCTATGTTAAAATCATTCAGAGACCTTGGTCCTAAGACTGACATACAATACAAAGCCAATTAACCACTATAGTGTCCAGCAGAAAGTCCATTGGAACAATCAAGTTTCTGTCAATAAGATTACAGCGTCCAAACTTCAAGCTAGACACAGGCGTTATTTACTCTTAACAAACACTGCCAATAAAATCTTCCAATTGAGCAGCAAATTGATTACCTATATCAGATAATCAGGATTCCAACAGGCTCAAGAAAGAAATCAGGTGTTAAATTATGCCAGATAACATATCACCAAACAGGTCGATAAATCCAAATATTAGACAGGAATATCACAAATATCGCATACATAATCTTTCTTTCCTACTAATGCACCTTGAAAACCATAGTAAGTATGGCTGCACACAATCTCATCAAATTTAACTGGGTACCATTAATACTCCAAGTCTTTGACTAGCAGGGCAAATAGTGTAGACCCTGATCAGACTGCTCCTCTGATCAGGGTCTACACAATTGCCTCACACACAAATTACTTTGAACACAAATCTGTATGTAATAATGATTATGACTTCCATCATTAACCAAAGAATTGTAATACAAAAATAACTCAAGGAGTTTTAGATCACAGTATATTTTTGTTTGCCTGCTTAGCTTATTTTCCATGACATCCATAGGCATAGATCTACATGCTAATTTATTACATTTTGTATATTCTATCTCAAACCCTATTTTGTGGGTACTGAGACTATTCAAAAGAAATATTTCTAAAACAAGTAAATGTATATTATGTAATTCTGGAACAGAGACCTCTTTTCATTTATTTTATAAATGTAAATTTATTACGCCTTTATTAAATATTTTAATTAATTGGTTAATTAATTTAACCCAGGGGAAAATTAATTTGAATTTTAATATAATTAGATTTGCAGTATTTCCAAATACTCTTTCTAAAGTTACTAAAGGTTTGTGTCTGTTGCTTTTGTCTAATTTTA
>JAULCE010039668.1:0-13614 GCA_032359355.1 Macoma nasuta | reverse complement strand
GCTTATTTGAAAAAATAGGAAGTTTTTACTCTCTCCTGAAAAATCACAAAAATGCACTTATTGAGTTATTGCGCCAATGTGACGAGGTGCATACCGAGCCTTTGACTCCTGTGCAACGGATAAATGATCGAAATCGAAGGTGAGCTGCGGAGGGTCGGAGCTTTGAAGACATTTTCTAACGCGAGGAAAAGACAGCACGAGGAGACCATGGCTCAGCAAGGACGATCAACTATCAAACCATTGAAGCGCGTGTTCAAGTGGGATACCTCGGGATTTTAAGCTACATCTTCTTCTCCTCCTCCTATTTGTCTGCGTTTAACGTCGACATAAATACATACGACATCTGTTTGAAAGACTTTGAACGGTGAATTAGCATGCTGTGTCATAGGTAAAACGCACTTAGATGTGTAGAAGAGAAATATACACGTGTCCAGGTCTGAATCGGAGATATTTGACACGGAGACAAACGAATCGGTGACAGATAATGAAATGTCCGAAGCAGATGAGGCCATCGACATAAAGAGGCTTGCGAGTGGAGACTACTACGATCCTTGGGAAAGTGTCGTTCAGAAGGCTTTCTAAAAGTATCAAGATCAACTTGAGGAGGAGGTGATTAAGTAGATACATACATTGACAATCGGTGAAATGGAGGCTAGAGAGCGCGATTACCAAGACATGAGATGTTGGCGCCATATTGACAGAGATAATGGTGTGGTTCGATGGCGTTCGCAAGCATTCCGAGGACATCCACTTACCCACTACAGTCCAGACGAAACCTAGAGAAGCGCAGTGGGCAAGATGAAAAATCTCTTTCACAATATTTTAGCTATGTTCTATCACACAGAACAAGACGGAGACGAGTAAGACGAAGAAAATACCTAGTCTTGACAGCGATGAGTCCCAAACTAAATCGGTCAAAGTGTTGTAGTGTACATCATGCTCATTTCTACCATTAGGATGTATCATCTGGATAAATTCTGTAGTAAATAGACCCGAATGTTTTATTTTTTGTTTACGAATATTCATATTCGGACATGTCTCTTACATCCTATTAGCTATGTAGTAACTCCGCTAGCCTCTACACACACACACTCCGCAATCACTCCGCTTGCCTCCTAACTTACTCCTCCTCACTCAGCATTCACTCCACTTGTCTCCTCACTTACATCTTCTCACTTGCCAGCCATTGCGCTCGTTGTCTTCTGGAATTATGTGAGGGTGCCAGAGACAGTAAGAGACAATTGTTTTAGACTTGGGAGGGTCCGTAGAGGTTGAAACTGGTCGAGGGAAAGGTCCGAGAAATATTCGTGCATTCTAGACACGGGAAACTGGCCTTAACTCGATTGGCATCGGGGATCCTTGAAGAATGTGACAGAGCCAGTCACAGACCATTGTCTTATACTCTGGAGGGCACACGACGGAGTCCAAACCATGCTCAACTCTATTGGCATCGGGTGTCTCGAAGTCTGCAAGACTACCAGAGACAGTCGCACAGCTTTATCATAAACTCGAGAGGGTCCCCCGGGCCCTTAACAATGCTTCAATCGATTGGCACCGGAGTGCCTTAAAGTCTGCGAGGGTGCCAGAGAAGACACATACCATATACTCGGGAGGGTCCCCGCAGCCCGAAACAATGTGTTACGTTAATTACCTGTCAAGTGTATTAGATAAGGGACTATGAAAGAGAACGTTGACACATTCCTTTCGTGATTGGGATTACGAATACCGTCTCCAAAAGCAAGGTCACACTCATCTAGGACATGATCACCATTGGTTACCTGGTTCTCGGACAAGGTCTAAGCCAAGGACACCCCCAAAGAAAAATAAATGCATAAACAGGGTAAGACATTCTACGTGTGATGAAAGCGCAAATAACTCAACAGTTCGTGTATGACGATCTTAAAAATCCAGTTTTCAATTGTACGTGACATGTTAATGATAACTGTATTTATTTGCTAATAGTGCATCAAGTATATTTTGTTTTATTATGAATAGATTAATTTCTTAAACTGTTTGTGATAGTTAAGCAACCGATGCGGTTACCATGGTAACACTCGAGGTGGTAATCGAAATTTAATTGTGTTGTTGTTTCTTTAGCTATTTATATTTCTAACATTCTTTATATCTGTCTGAATAACTTAAACATTTTCATTATTTGATTCTAAAATAAGCTTTATTGCTAGAAAATAGTTTGTCAAATGGCTGCTAAATTAGTAACTTAGTAACTAAATACGCAATAGTCGCATTTTCCACCACAAGAACTCTGTCGCTATTCCTATGTATATACTTCATGCTTAATGCAGTGTAACATTCCAAGAATGTTCCTTTTGTGCAAGCCTTGAACGTGTTTTTATTGTCGCCCTTTATTGAACGTGTGTCCTCGCATGTATATATGTTGTCAAAGTCATTATGTTTATTCAGAGAGTTTTGTTTTTGAGGTTTGAATAATTTCTCGGATTTTAAGTTCTTTCCTTTACATGTACATCTGCCACGAGACAATGTTAATTAAGGTTGATGTCACTTGAGCTTTAAAGCTATGTACTATAAATTATGTTTTTCGCCTCAAAATCCCAGCATACGTTTACATGAAACTACATGTGCATACAGGACAAAATAACCATGTGCTAAACTATTCAGTACCATCTTCAACTATACACACTGGTGATTTATAATGCGAATCACGATTAATTATCCATTATCTCATTACTGTTCAAGACAGGGTAAAAGAAAATGTCGATAATCAATAGATCATTGTCTATATACAATGATCAAACAGCTGTATGGTTTCTCCTATGCCGTCCCATTATTCCGGCTTGACGTTCTCTTCTTCACAGAAAAATGACATTTAGTTTGAGGATTGGCCTTTTAGAGGTGTCGATAATATTATTATATACTCATACGAAAAAGAAAGTGTGCACTTGGTTAGAGGGATTTTTTATACGTACAGAAGCAAAATATTAGCAAATATTAGATATTTGTCAAGTTACGTGACAATAAATCAGTATCTATTGTTCATGAATGGAGATGTCATAAGACGTTACGTCAGGTCAATGCGATCTAGAATACTTGCGTTGATCCGTAGACGAGGAGGCCACAACAGATCAGATACTGATTAAATGTCACGTAACTTGACAAATATCCGAAGGCAAAAAAAGAAGTTATAGATCATTACAACCTGCAATTTTTACTTTTCACCCATACGTTATTCACATGTAAAACAATTATGTTCTGATAATTATCAAATTTCACTTAAACGTAAAACATCGTGTAGCAAATACATTTTTTCTCATTTTGATACCAAATTAGCCAATATATTGCTTCTATAAGTATAAAAAATCCCTCTAACCAAGTGCACACTTTCTTTTTCGTGTGAGTATATATAACCTTAAAGCTATTGAGTATGCCGCTCTCTAAGGTATTTTTCTACCGCTATATGTTTTTTTGCAATGACATGACTGAGAGACCTTCATTTTAAAGCGTAATTTAGTTTGATACATCCTCTGATTTGCTTCCATGTTTGAATTGTGTTGATGTATTAAATGTTGCATTTGGGAAGAGTTGGCAATTTGATGCTTTTTTATGTAGCAACGGGAAGTACCTCGTAGGAAAATTGAGGGCGAATTTACCAGAAGGTGTTTGTTTTCGTAGGGTGGAGTTCAACACGTACACGAATAGCAGCGCAACCGTTTACCACGTAGCCCATTCTTGAAAGTTTAAAAACGTCCAACGCATTTCCGAAAGTTTAGAGAACATTTAACTCTTTACTCCATATGCTATGTTATGGTGAATATGTGGGTCGATCTTGAAACAAAGACTGGATTCCGAATAAGAACAGCTCTAGTCCATAAATACGAATAAATAGAACTTGTATCTTTAATTTACCTATGTTCTACCCACACGTAAATTGCTATTTAAATTATTGACAATCATGATGAGCAAATCGTATTGTTTTATACATCGGATTACAGTACGTTACTAAAATAATTGGTTCTATTTTATTAAAACCATTTAACCTCTCAATGTCAACAATTTTATTGTTTTTAAAAAAATTCAAGCTCAACATTTAATCCAGCAAAACGAGCTCGGAATATTTCTTGGGTATCAAATTTGACAATGGCTTGGTTAGTTCAAGTCAAAATCTTTGTCCAGATTTTCTCTATTAGCTTTAAAATGATTAATAGCAAGGCATATTGCCATTGTGAAATACGCATCAATAATGGATAATCACACTTTTGGAAGAAACTCTTTACCTGGTGTAAAAAAACGGTCACGGTCACTAAATAACTTTGCATTGTACCATGAGTTTTTGGCCCTGTCGTAATACTATAGGTATCCGTTAAGTTTAAACAGAATCCACGTACTCTTGTGTGTGTAACTAAGGGTCGGTGCTTGTATGATAAAGAGTTACCATGCACTAACTGCCTGAAAACTGTTCGGGTATTAGATACCCGTATGGGTTTGGCAGCCATGTTGAAATTCCAAAGGAATTTTAAAATTTTGTAACTCAACTGTGTTTTTTTTCCGAATAACTATATCTTTGGAATCATATAAGAGGCGTCTAATCTTAATCCAAGTTGTTTTACCCTCAGAAAACAGCTTTTAAGTTCTTTCCTTTACATCAGCCATTTTTGAAGAAAAACGGACCTTATTTACAAAATAAAGCAAACAATGGTTTGATCGAAAGACAATTTTCGGAGCATGCTGATATGTATTTTGAACTATTTTAAGAATTTCGCTCAGCATATTAGACACGTGATCATTGGTGTATTTATAAGAGCGCTAGGCCAAAATTCATTGGTTTGGGCAATGATACAAAACATATATTGCATATATTCTCCGGTAATTTGAATAAACCTTCATACACTCTTGAAGTAAGGTTGATTCAAAAACCTCGTGAAATCCATGCAATTTATATTACTTGTACGACTGTAAATCAGTGAATAACTGCACTTTTAATATGTATGTTCAGGTCAGAGAAAGTACACTCCATATGCAGCAACAGCCTACACACCGGAACCCAAGGGACCACATGTAGTCACAGAGATACCTGGGCCAAAATCTAAACAGCTGTTGCAAGAACTAGACCAAATACAGGTATGACTATACATATATCCACAAATTAATGAAAAACACATATATAGTAATTGTCCTACTGTAAATTGGACACTATAATTAGAGTTGGATTAAATTACATACGTGTTTAGTAATGGAAGTACCTCAACCAAGGTCTATACAATTGTCAACGGATCGAATATAGGGTATATAGCCAGAGAAAAATAAACCCCACTCGGTCATAAAGATAAATAAATCTAAGTCTAAGGGACTGCTAATTGGAACAAATATGTATACAGATTGGCATATTAACAGAGTTCATTCGACCTCCCTCACATAGTCGTATATATTTCTAGATCTGACACTTAACAACAGTTTCAAAGACCAGACCAACACTAAGCATAGCCCAATGAACTACATGTATATTTGAAAACAACTGGAAAGCCTTAACAAAAAAACGTCTTAAAAGAAGCATCGTCAAACATGAATCCAAGAGACTCTTGAGAACACATGCCTCACATCTTGGATAACCCATCGCTCCTTTGTGAGCATAAGACCTACCACAGCCTGCAGCCTTGGTAATATGACACTTCAAACCTAACAGTCAATACTCCTGGTCCTAGATACAAAGGATGAAACTGTCAAGCTTAACCTGACACAAGCCATGATCCATGACAAATAGCCGTCAGAGACATGAACACATGTGTTAACAAATGGCTCAGCTTCAGCTGCAATCAAAGAGGGGGTGCTAACGTATTCAACAAACATACCCGGTAGGAACAGAAACAGTCAGCATATCACCAGAAAAGGACTGTCCCAATTACAGAGCAAACATTGAAGTCATACTGCGGGCTGCAAACACTACAGATGCTCTTTCAGTCCAACAGGTACTGAGAAACTCCAAGCTGCCAACCATATCTAGGGCACCTGACAGCCTTATAAAAGCAAAGACATTTCCCTACAGTGGATACATACAAACTGTGGTGTCTCTGGGAACGAAGCTGCGGACAGATTGGCCAAGAGAAGCTACAGGGGACCAACCTTTTAAAGCAGTCACCTTCGAGGAGAGAAAACCGTGATTAGAACAATGACGAAGCCGAGGACGACCAAGGATAATTACCACACACTAGACAGATGGAGCAAGTCCTCATAATTATTCAGGCTTCGCACGGTACATAATAGTCTTAATGCACACACGTGTACAAAGTTTAATATGTCCCCATCTTCTCTCTACCCCTGTGGCATGGAACTCCAAACTGCGGAGCATACCCTACAGAGTTTCCAACGCTTGCAACAGAGAAATAATATGTGGCCAGACAACATCGTGTTAAAGACCATGCTATATGGGAAGATGGAGGACCTTAAAAGGACGGAATGTCAATGTAGTCGTCAACGCTGAACGCAAAGAAGAAGTCATAGAAATACCAAGACATTAGTCATAGGAATTGATAGACAACTTGACCCAATACAGTGGACTCGTTGTCGAGACCTGCTTGATAGCACATAGTCACAGTGATACCGATACCCTAGTCTTATAAACTGATATAGGCGCATGACGAAAATCAGGTAGGCTATATAATATAGCCAGAACCAATTGACCAAGTATGAAGAAACGAAGTAGCAACTTTTCCGAATTCGGGTAGGTTTATATAAAAGCGTAATGGATCACCCATAGTCACATATCAAATTACTTAGGTCGAAACTGAAACAAGTGTCCATGAACTTGACCAGAGGCTTGTATAACTACAGTCAGAGTTCATTGGTCCGAAGAGTAATTGGACCGTACACAGTCGAAGAGATTCAAATACTCTGTTGCAGGACAATAACCAAATACGGGTAGGGCAAAAGTATGAGCCCAATTGCCTACACATACTCAGAGACATACTCAGACTCAAGTGTAAACGACAACTGCAGGACATTGACCGAATACATTAAGGACTATACTCTGAACCAATGTACAACACATCGTCAAAATAACATTTACAGAAACTTTAACACTGACAATAAGTGTAAACCAAATATACTACATATAGTAACAGAGATGCAAACATCCAAGTCCAAACAACAAACAGGCGCTTGACCAGACACATTCACGTCTAAACAATTTAAGACATCCGAGTCTAAACAACTGATACAGGATCTTGACAAGACACATCCAAGTCTAACAAACTGATACAGGACATTGACGAGACACATCCGAGTATAAACAACTGATACAGGAGCTTGACGAGACACATCTTAGTCCAAACAACTGTTACAGAAGCTTGAAAAGACACACCCAAGTCTAAACAACTGATGCAGGAGCTTGACGAGACATATCCAAGTCTAAACAACTGATACATGAGCTTGTAGAGACACTTACAAGTCTAAACAATTGATACAGGACATTAACGAGATACGTCCACGTCTAAACAAATGATACAGGAGCTTGGAGAGACACATCCAAGTCAGAACAACTGATACAGGAGTTTGTAGAGCCACATCATCCAAGTCTAAACAATTGATACAGGAGCTTGACAAGACACATCCAAGTCTAAACCAACGGAAAATGAAGATGGACAAGACACATCCACATCTAAACAACTGATACAGGAGCTTGACCCGACATATTTAAGTCTACATAACTGATACAGGAGCTACATTAGACACAACCAAGTCTAAACAACTGATACAGGAGCTACATAAGACACTTCCGAGTCTAAATAACTGATACAGGAGCTTGACACGACACATATAAGTCTTAACAATAAATACAGGAACTCGACGAGACACATCCAAGTCTAAACAATTGATACAGGAGCTTGACAAAACACATCCAAGTTCAAACCAACGGAAACAGGAGCTAGACGAGACACATCGAAGTCTTAACAACTGATACAGGAACCTGACGAGACACATCCAAGTCCAAACACTTGTTACAGGAGCTTGACCAGACACATTCAAGCCTAAACAACTGATACAGGAGCTACATGAGACACATACAAGTCTAAACAACAGATACAGGAGCTTGACAAGACACATCCAAGTCTAAACAACTGATACAGGAGCTTGACGAGACACATCCAAGTCCCAACAACTGTTACATGAGCTTGACCAGACACATTCAATTTCAAGTCTAAACAAATAATACAGGAGCTACATAAGACATATCCAAGTCTAAACAACTGATACGGGAGCATGATACGACACATCCAAGTCTAAACATCTGATACAGGACATTGACGACACACATCCACATCTTAACAACTGATAAAGGAGCTTGACAAGACACATCCAAGTCTAAACGACTGATACAGGAGCTTGACAAGACACACAAGTCTAAACAACTGATACAGGACATTGACGAGACACATCGACGTCTTAACAACTGAAACAGGAGCTTGACAAGACACATCCAAGTCTAAACAACTGATACAGGAGCTTGACAAGACAGTCAAGTCTAAACAACTGATACAGAAGCTAGACGAAATACAGGTAGGACTAAAGTCTAAGTCCAATTGAACACACAAAGTCAAAGATATAGCCAGCCCATTGACAGACAAAAATTCAGCAACTTCATTAAATACAGGTAGGAGAATAGCTAATGCGCAATGGAACACATACATTCACAGATATACCCAACCCTCTGTCTAAAGAAATAGTGCAAGGACTTGACCAAATATACATGTATGTAGACATGTAGTGAAAGTCCTATGAACCACACAGTTACAAATAAACACAACCCTTTTTCTAAAACAAAAAAGTAAAAAATGTACACAGACTTTTGTCTAAACAACGGTTGCAGGTACCTAGCCCAAAATACAGATGGGACTTTAACGAACATTACTATAATGAATTGACTTGACACAGTCACATGTCTAAGAAAATGGAGCAGGTATTTGATCATATAAAGGTAGGATTATAGCTTAAGCCCAATAGACCACACAAGGTATCAAATGTACTCAGTCATTGGTATAATGATAATATTGAAGGAACTTGACCAAATATAGAACTGTAGTGTTGGTCCCAATAAACCACACATTCACATATATAATCTGCCTCTTAAACAGTAGTTACAGGAACTTGTCGCAAATACAGGTGTGACTAAGTACAGTGTAAGGTCAATTAATGGTTGCAGGAACTTGCCCAAAATACTGGTGAGACTATAGTGTAAACAAAATTCAAGGACCAAACACTCACAGATATACCCAGTCCTTTGTCTAAAGAGATATTGCAATTAATTGACCAGATACAGGGAGGACTATAAGATATTCCAAAATAAGGACCACATGAAGTCACATATATACTGAGACCTTTGTCTGAAAAAAATATTGCAGGTACTTGACCAAATATAGGTATGACTATACTGTTTCTCTAAGGGACCAAACAGTCATATGTATATATATCTAGCCCTTCTAAACAATGGTTGCAGGAACTTGCCCATAAAACAGGTAGAACTATAGCGTAAGCACAATAAGAAAGACCACCTGTTCAAAGATATACCCTGTCCATTTTCTACATAAGAATTATAGATACCTGACCAGATACAGGTAGGTAAGGTAAAAAACGTGATTGAAGGCACTTGCCGAAAAAACAGGTAGAATTTAAATTTAAGCCCAATCAATGGAATACACACAGTCACAGATATATTCAGCCCTTTGTATTAAGAACAGTTGCAGGAACTGCCGAAAATACAGATGGGGCTATAGTGTAAGCCCAATTAATGGACCACACACAGTCACAGATATATATAGCCCCTTGTATTAAGAACAGTTGCAGGAACTGCCAAAATACAGATGGGACTATAGTGTAAGCCCAATTAATGGACCACATACAGACATATTTGTACATAGCCTTTGTCTAACCAGTACTTGCAGGAACTTGCTCACAATACAGGTAGGAATATAGTGTTAACCGAATTTATTGACCACACACAGTCACAGATATACCCAACCTTTTGTCTAAAACAATAGTGCAGGTACTTGATCAAAATATAGGTATGAAATAGTGTAGGGTTTTAATGTTAGTCCAAGGTCTACACAGTCATAGGTATAGTCAGCCCTTTGTCTTAACAACAGTTGCAGAAACTTGCCCAAAATACAGATGGGATGTAATGAAAGCCCATTATTGGACCACAAGGTCACAAAAATAACCAGCCTTTTGTTTAAAAAACAATTGCAGAAATGTGCCCAAAATACAGGTGGAACTAAAGTGTAAGCCAAATTAAAGGACCACACATAGGTATATATACCCAACCCTTAGTCTAAAGAAATAGTGCAGGTACTTGACCAGATACAGACATGACTATAAGGTAAGTCTAATGGATCACACTTGGTCACAGATATACTTGAATCTTTGTCTAAACAACAGTCGCGGGAACTTTCCCAAAATACAGGTAGGAACAAAGTGTAAGCTCATTGTTTAGACCACACACAGTCAAATAAATACCCAACCCTTTATCTAAAGTACAGTTGCAGGTACTTGTCAAAAATACAGTCAGGGCTATGTTGTTAGCCAATTTTATTGATCACACTCTGTCACAGATATATTGGACACTTTTTTTAAAAACAAACTGCAGATACACTGCACATATACCAAACCCTTTGTTCAAAGAATAGTTGAAAAAAACTTGCCAAAAATAATGGTGAGACAATATGGTAAGACCACTTAATGGACCACACACAGGCACATATACCAAGTCCTTTGTCCAAAGAATAGTTGCAGGAACTTGCCAAAAATATAGGTGGGACAATAAGGTAAGACCATTTAATGGACCATACACAGGCAAATATACCAAACCCTTTGTCTAAAGAACAGTTGCAGGAACTTGCCAAAGAAGGTGGGACAGTATGGTAAGACAACTTAATGGACCACACACAGGCACATATACTAAGCCTTTTGTCTTAAGAACAGTTGCAGGAACTTGCACAAAATATATGGTAAGACCACTTAATGGACCACACACAGGCACAAATACCAAGCCCTTTGTCCAAAAAAAGTTGCAGGAACTTGCACAAAATATAGTAGGGACAATAAGGTAAGACCTTTTAATGGACCACACACAGACACATATACCAAGCCCTTTGTCCAAAGAAAAGTTGCAGGAACTTGCACAAAATATAAGGTAAGACCACTTAATGGACCACACACAGGCACATATACCAAACCCTTTGTCAAAAAAACAGTTTCAGGAACTTGCCCAAAATATAGGTGCGACAATAAAGTAAGACCACTTAATGGACCACACACTGGAACATATACCAAGCCCTTTGTCTAAAGAGCAGTTGCAGGAACTTACACAACATATAGGTGGGGCAATATGGTAAGACCATTTAATGGACCACACACTGGTACATATACCAAATCCTTTTTCTAAAGAACAGTTGCAGGAACTTGCACAAAATAAAGGTGGGGTAATATGGTAAGACCACTTAATGGACAACACACAGGCACATATACAAAGCCTTTTGTCTAAAGAAAAGTTGCAGGAACTTGCACAATATATAGGTGGGACAATAAGGTAACATCACTTAATGGACCACACCCAGGCACATATTTCAAGCCCTTTGTCTAAACAACAGTTGCAGGAACTTGCACAAAATATAGGTGGGACAATAAGGTAACATCACTTAATGGACCACACACTGGCACATATACCAAGCCTTTTGTCCAAAGAAAAGTTGCAGGAACTTGCCCAAAATATAGCAGGAACAATAAGGTAAGACCACTTAATGGACCACATACAGGCACATATACCAAGCCCTTTGTCCAAAGAAAAGTTGCAGGATTTTGCCAAATAATGTGGGACAATATGGTAAAACCACTTAATGGACCACACACACAGGCACATATACCAAGCCCTTTGTCCAAAGAATAGTTGCAGGAAATTTGCCAAAGAAGCTTGGACAACAAGGTAAGACCACTTTATGGACCACACACAGGTACATATACCAAGCCCTTTGTCTAAAGAATAGTTGCAGGAACTTGCCCAAAATATAGGTGGGACAATATGGTAAGACCACTTAATGGACCACACATAGGCGCATATACCAAGCCCTTTGTCCAAAGAACAGTTGCAGGTACTTTCCCAAATTACAGGTGTTACTTTAGTGTATCCCAATTAATGGACAACACATGGTCACATATACATGTATGCCCAGTATTTTGTCTAAATAACAGTGTAGGTACTTGCAGAAATGCAGGTATGACTATAAGGTAAGTCCAATGAACAAAACAGTCACATATTAACTCAGCCTTTTGTCTCAACAGTGGTTGCAGGAGCTTGTCCAAAATATAAGTAGGAATATAGTGTTAGCCCAATCAATGGACAACATACAGACACAAATATACCCAGTCATTTGTCTAAAGAAATATTGCAGGTGCTTGATTCAGGCATGACTATAAGGTATGTCTAATGGTGCACACATAGTCACAGATATAAAAGAAGTTGCAGGAGCTTGCCCAAAATACAGTTCGTACTTTACCGTAAGCCCAATTATTGGATCACACATAGTCACAGATATACTCGGCCCTTTGTCTTAAGAAATAATGCAAGATTTTGACCAAATACAGGAAGGACCATAGTGTAAATCCAATTTGCCACACACAGTCGCAAATATACTCAGTTCAAATTGTAAATAACTATTACAGGAACTTGATCAACTGCAGATAGTGTTTGTTTGTTTTTGTTGGGTTTTGTTTTTGTTGGGTTTTATTTGTTGGGTTTTACGTTGCTTCGACAGTATTTCAGTCATTTCGCGACGCCCAGCTAATTACTTGTGGAGGACGACCCAAGAAACAACTGGGTAGAACCATTGACCTATCGTAAGCCAGCCAGAAGGCTTCCTCACATAAAGATTTTCACCCCTTGCGAGGCTTAAACCCACAGCGGTAAGTGACCAAGGGATTTGAATTCGGAGGCTATTACCCCTCGGCCATAGCAGACCCTGCAGATAGTGTAAAAACCCTCTTCAATAGGGATTTGTTCAAAGAATAATTTCAAACTCATAAAATTATCTAATAGCAAATAAGTTGCAGATGACAGCTTTATAATTTTGTGTCAAATGGTAACATATTCAGTGGAATCTCATTACCCAGTTACATCAAACTCATGCTTTTAATTGAATCTGAAATCTGAATTAGAAACATACCTATTAGCTTTGTTGATAGCCCTAGATAAGTGTTAAGTTGGGGGGACTTTATTTATTAGTTTGAATAACCTAATGTTTGAATTGAAATCGAACTTGGGTTACTCAAACTTATAGAAATAGTGCTGCCCCCAGCACCAGTGTTGACCTGCACCTCTGTCATAATTGTGATCTGTTACAGAATGTTGCGGCGGTACAGTTCTTCTGCGACTACAACAACAGTCAGGGCAACTATCTCATGGATGTTGATGGCAACAAGATGCTCGACCTCTTCACTCAGATCTCATCTATTCCACTAGGTGGGTCAAACATAGAGAAGGAGTACCTCATTGTTATGATTAGCAACAAGATTGGCATTAGAAAAAGCCTTAACAGTTTAGTCTCTTAACCTTTTACCTCTTAGAAATGCATTTTCAATTCTCTGAAGTACATGACC
>JAULCE010039557.1:0-13614 GCA_032359355.1 Macoma nasuta | reverse complement strand
TCGGCTCTCAGTTGTTCACACTTAGAGATATGTTCTAAAATTAATGAACGCTCAGACGTTGAAATTGAAATATATGACTTAGTGTTTATAATTTCCTGAAACCATTATACTGACATATGGGATCACCGGTCGTGTTGTTGCACAGTATTTAAATCGCTACCCCTCCCTAAACACACAAGTTCGCGGACGCCTAATGAATGAATTGTTTTCCTATTACATATAGAAACTTTGTCTTAAATACATATTGCCTAGTGGTGCATAATCTTCATACGTTATAGAAATAATTGTCAGTTACTCAACGGCAAAAGCTACCGAAACTGTAAAAAGTCGTAAGCGACTTATAAAAAACGTCCTGCATTGATCCTGATTACCGGCTTAACCCCTTCATTGCAGGAAGAAATTCTGCCCATGCGCAATATTTCGTCTGCTTCATTTTCAAACTTCACAGATTATATATCCAACAATTGGTTCTCTCGCCGATATCCAATATTTTATTTTGATAATATACCTATGCGGACATTATCGCTCGTTAACAGTCGGCTACGTCCGTAAATCTCACCGGCGCAACCCGAAGGTCTTGATCGGATAATCGATATTTGGATCTTACCCCTGGGAGTGTAGGCCCTAATTTATGAATATGTGACATTCGGGTAGAGTGCTGAGTTAAATGGATTTATTAGTAATATGCATTTAATGTGGAGCTAACCAAGTCGCAGCTGCGTCTAATCTAGGTCCACATATAATGCAATTGCAAAGAGCCATTATCTCGCGATGCCCTGACCAACTTTCAATTAGATTTTGTACAGTTTAATTTTTTATCAAGGGAAAAATCGCAGATAAAAAAAAACGGTTCAGATAATTATGTTTATCTATCATTTTTTAAACACAAAAAGGAAGTCTAGTTTCAAAACTGTATTGAAACAAGTAATATATGAATATTCCATAAATAGATAGATCTATAAGCCTTTACACTTTTTCATACAGAGACATGTACTTCAAAATATTCAAAATCTCAAGCATATGCGGGCCCTGTTAACCCTTTACTCCATATGCTATTTTTAGACTTATCCGCAAGGAAAGCATCTAGTGAAAAGGAAGATAATCTAATGGAAACCTAACTATTATTATTGTTGCACTTTATAAAGATGCGTAGTTTAAAAAAAACAAATTGTCGGGTTACTTCCAACACCTCGTGTGTGCCATTTTTTAAAAAACTAAAAAAAACTAACGTGTGTTTTGAATTTTTTTTTTATGTTTGTCAAAATCGATGTAACTACCATTGTGACAAATCGGATATGCATCATTTTAGAATAAATACTCGGTTTTCTTCTAAAACCAAGTTTGTGTCATTTTTGAAAAATGGCACATACGAGGTTTTATAAGAGAACCGACGAAATGCTGATCCGAATCAACTCCTCAAAACTTGGTTTGATATAACGTGACACATGTTGGTAACGCTGTAGGAGTCTGTAGGTAATATTCGATCTAAATGAATGAAAGTATCGAGACTATTTTATTACTTGATCAGGGTCGACATTATTTATCGCACATATGTATATAATCATTTTCGCCATCGATTGGCAGTGTTTCAACAGAGACGACTTGGTGTCGGTAACTCTTAACCCGAAGTGAATTTCGATGTCTGTTTAAACTATCGTCTGCTGCTTATTCTTAGACTGTATCTGATTTGCTTCAATTTTTATAACTAATTTCAAACTATTCCCCGAACTACCAACATCACGACGCCGAGCTACTTAACATTTGATCGGGTTCCAAGCTATATGCGCAAACAACCCCATGAGTGAATAGTGGGTTAGGGGTTAATGCCAACTACATGTACATGTATATTCCAAATATACGTCAGTCATTTAAATGACACTGTTTTCATAAGCCTGTTATCTCTGTTACATAATCAACACAAGGTTTTTGACACCAGGGACTTTTATGACCTCCGGCACGCTAAACCAACCGTCTGCTCAATTTATTATCTGCTTTATCTACATTAGTTATTTATTTCGCAAAATTCTCTTGTGATGGAAATATAATACGACTGATCTGAATTATAGCTGATTGCAAAATCTGTTGTGTTACCTTCCACAATAATAAGAGTTATCAGTTAGGTTTGTTAAATACACATAAATTGACCGCCGCCCTTGCATCATTGTTAACTGTGTAGACCATGATATGCTCCTGTGATTTTTAAAATAAAGTCCGCGTTGGTTGGAAACTGTTGTAATAAACGTGTAGACACTGATGCAACGCCCTGTTCATAACTCGACGTACCCGCGGGATCTACACAGTTTGCAAATGCCGTAAGGATTCTTTTCCCATCCTGCGACCCACATTATTTGAAGAAAGCGCATGGTGTTTTTATGCCCCCCCCCCACCACTAAAAGAGGGGGGGGGAATATAAATTTGCCATTGTCCGCCCGTCCGTCCGTCCCAAAAAGTTTGTGTCGCGCGTAATCCAAAAAGCGTTTGTTGTACAGACTTGAAACTTCATAGATATATTATTCAGGGTGTGAACTTGTGCACTTGGGTATTTTCATCCGCCCGAAATTAATATTTACGGAGTTATGGGCCTTTATTTTGTGAAAATGTGGCATTTTTTGACAAAGCGCGAGTGGGGGCATCTGTGTCCTATGGACACATTTTCTAGTTGTGATGGCCTTGGCATCAACACTAATTATACCTCATAACTTATAACATTCAACATATTCCAAGGATACCTTGTACACAGGTTCCTAGAAATAATACCCATATCTATGCAAAATTGCATAACTTTGTCAATAATTATAACTCGGTTATGCCCTGTTTTTTGCCTTAAAAAACAGACACGATGGCATTTGCTATGTGTTGCTCTTGAGTCTTGAAATTATTTTCTTTCTCTTGCAAACATTTATTGTTTTGTCAACCAATTCTGTTTTTAATAAACTATCTTTTGCACTGTATGAGTTGCCTCCCTTTCTTACATGATATTTGATTAAACATTAAGTTGATTATCAGCTCTTATTGGTCTTATTTTAAAGAATACAAGTTAAATACACTGATCTAGTATTTTCTTAAATGATTGTATATTAAGAGTGTAAATCTTTCGGTTTCAATGAGTGTAATTTGTTGAGTCATAACTATCCTGTAAGAATTTATAAAAGTTAAGGATATTGAATAATAAATGTTTTGCTTCTGTTTTAACAGGTGGCAGGGGTGGTGGCCGTCGTGGAGGTGAGCACTCTTTATAACTTTATGCTAAGTATTTCAAATACATCTTATATTTCCAAAAATACTGCAGAAATGGAGCCTTTTTGATTGAAGATTAGGTACCAATGATATGTGACCCAATCAAAACTGTTAAAGGCAAAATTAAAACGTGCCAACACATTAGGTTATGAATGTTGTCTAAAGAGGAAACCTGTTGTGAAAAAAATTATATTCTCCATGGCATGTTTAAGGAACCTTTCAGTTGAGGAAATAATATACTTGTAAATGGTGAATGCCTAGGTCAGAATATAATTTGTCCGTGTACAAGGGTCTTTAAGTACATCTGTACCAGATTACAATTACTACAGAATGAACAAATGCTCAATTTTTGGAAACATTTTTCAAAGGCAATTCCTTGTGATTTTCATCTGACAATTTCCACTCCAGCTAGTCTTGATATAGCCCATGAAGAGGTGAAGACATCACCTCGGAGGAAAATCAACAGTACTGCCTTCTTTATCAATCTTCAGTTATCATGTTTTTGAAAGAACATGAAGAAGTAACTCCGTTTAAAACTGATACACTGCTGTAAATTTATGAAATTAAATTGTCCTTAATTCTGGATAGGTGAGCTTTGGTTAAATATTCCGAATGTTCTGTTTCATTTGCAGGCTACGGGGGTGGCTATGGTGACTTTGGTGGAGGTATGTATGATTATCTGTCTTAAAAAGGGGTCTTCAGTGATCTTCCGAGTACCAATCTTAAAGACAGTAGATTTACAACATTTTGCAACCAACATGACCCTATTAGGAATGGATGTCTGCTATGTATCCAAAACATACTAGAGGCTACAACAGGATGTCAGTATTTGGGGAAAAAAATCTCGTCAACAAATCTGTTCACAGAAAATTGGCAAAGATTGATTATCCCCAGATCGGCTGCAATGATGGCCATGTAATTTACACCATTTCAATGGTCGTTAAGGCATTGTGGCGGGATAAGCTTTGCTGTAAAATCTGGTAAATTCTGCACCATACATTTCCCCACCCCAAGTTAAAAGGTGTTGCACCAAAATAAAAATTCCTTTTTCAATGAACTGCCCAACAAGAGCCCTGAATTTACATCCAGCTTTGATATTTAGTGCTATCTATAGTATAAAAAGTGGGTTATTTATCTTTGTTGTTTAAGTATGCAGGAATTTAAAAAATAACATTTCGGCTATATTTTTATTTTTATTCAAAGACTTTGTGTGAAACACAGTAGGAACAAGACATAGGGTTCTCAGTCTCATCTGCATGCAATCTTTGCATTGCAATGCCAGATAAGATTGAAGCATGCCAACTGTTTATTGTTCAGGTTATGGTGAACAAGGTGGTTATGGTGGTGGTGCCATGAGGGGAGGTAGTTACACACAGAGAGGACAGGGACCATATGGCCAAGGTAAACAGTTTGCTTCACATCAAACATTCAGGGCAGAAGTCAGACTTGTTAATTTAAGCTCATTATCTCATGCTAATTTTAGACTGCCCTAAATGAAAAGCAAGAACTATTTGAATGGGATTATTTAATAAACCACATTTGTAAAATACACGTTTATTTTCAAAAGCATGTTGAAAGGGCAAATAGTATAAATATGAGATGTACACAAATAGATATTGATACATCAACAAGTTTCATGCTTCATTCAGGCGAACTGGAAATGCATTCAGACAAACTGGAAATGTTCAGGGTTGATGCAGGGCTTGTTCTTAAGTTAAAATCAAGGCTAGTCTTCCGCTACAAAATGGAAGCCAAATGCAAATGTTAAAATTAGTCCCATACTTTTGAAATGAAAAAGACGGATTGCCATGACTATAATAAGAGGGTGCCGTGAAATCTAGAGATTATTTATGCCCTGAACAAATCTCTTTCCCTGAACTCTCATAATTATTAAAAAAAGGACAGTATAAATCAAAACAGTTTGGACCCTGATTTATAAATCGTGAGGTATGAAAATGGTTTCCTTCAATACTGTGTCTAAAATCACTTTACAAAATCATTAATAAAAAGCATCTTCAAGTTTTGGAGAATTTCTTTTGTTTTGTCAAGCAATGTTTTTAAAAATCCTTTGCTTGTTATTTAATACAGTTCGTGATTCTGCAAGTGAGGGAGATCAGGAAACTACTAAAGGTATTGCAGGGTTTTCCCTCAGCTTTCCAATTGGGGGTCCACTGACCTGACCCTTATGTTTACTATACTGGTGCTCCCTGGTCTTTAAAAATGATCCAAAATAGTCCATCTGTCTCCATCTGTTATTGCAAAATTGCAAGTCGTCAAGTTCCTTAAGCTTTAACAAGCCTCCTTAAAGCTAGATGAATCGGAATGTGTAGGTGGGGAATTGTCATAAACAGGCATGGAAATCCTTAATGCTAGAAATCATCTCCTCTTTTATCCAATATGTAGTTGGTGTAAACAATTCATGGGTAAAAGAAACACGAAATGTTCTAAATTTATCATGCAGAATACTTCACATATGCCTACAACTATCGCATATCATGCATTGGCAATCTGAAATTTGCTTTTATTCTTTGATTTGGGGAAGTGCAATTTAAATCTGTAGTAAGGTAAAGCATAAATGCAACTATTCATACTACACTGGCAGAGTTCATCTGCATTCTTTGCACATGCTGATCAATGACGGTGATCTAATTGAACATGTGGAATATTTCCAGTTGGATACAAGCTGATAAGCGACAAATAAGTGCTTTGGCAAAACAAATGCTTTACAATGTCGGTGAAACATCCCATCTTTGCTTTTTTAATGGGTTGACTTGGATATATATGAATTATATAGCTGACCCAAGTTGTAGTACAGTGCTTCAATGAAAGTGTAATTATATGAGAAATTATATAGGAGCAGAGAAAACTTCACTTTTGAATGGATTCTTTAACATTATGGAGAACTGAGCATTTGCTTATTTCAAAACAAATGCTCAATTTCAGTTACGTGTCTTTTACAGGTGCTTCAATAGAGTGGGAGGGGGTAAATATTTATACCATCACATATGTTGAGGGTTCACTTGGGAAAAATTAAATGTGATCAAATGGGCTTCTTTTTCAGAAAAAGTTGTTTTTCAAGTTTTATATTGTCGAGCAAGTATGAAGAGTTGGTTTGTTAAGACATGTTTAAGGGGTACAGGGTTTTTCTGTCATTATCGGCCCAATTATGACATTTGCATTTCACATCCCTGCTTAAAGAGTCAGATCATACAAACATTGATACCTTTTCAAAGCAAAGGTTTTGTTGCCTTGTTAATGTGAGTATAAGCTGAGGTTTCTGTTAAATTGGCAACAAAGATTATGTTGGAACAACTACTTATATTATTGGATGTCCAAGATTTTTTATTTGAGCTTGTACACATTCGAGTATTTATTACAGCCTCAATAAGTGTATACAATTTTACATTTTAAGTGCAAACCTCAGATTTTTTTAGGTTATCTGGCAAGAAGGACCACAGAGTGAGCTTGTTGAACTGTGCTGTATCTGTCATTTTGAACAGCAATCTTTTAAAGAACTTGGGGTCGGTGAACTGCAGTATCTAATCTTTCAGGAATTCTATTTTCATATTTATTCAATGATGGACAATCATGTGGACATAGTCGTAGAAAACATTTTCTTTCTGGTTCAAAACCTAAATAACAAGATCCTGCAACACTGAGTCGTATGGTGCCATTCAGGAGTAAAGCTGCTTGATTTAATTTCATTTACAGCAAGATAATTCTATGGGTTGTGGATTCAGATGGATGCATGAGAAATAGACAGAAACTCAAGGTTCATGTAGAAGACTGCATTCAATTGGATTTTGCTAAAAAAAACACGCAGTTAAATGATTTTAAGGGCTTGCTGTTCATTTAACATGTAGTTTGTTTGCATCAAATTTCTGTGTTGGATGTGTTATGTTAAAGATGGAATTCTGCTTCCTATAATAATCACATCAAATTCACAATGACCATTATCTGTGACCTATCTGATTCAATTAATAATTATTTACTCCTAAATGAAACCTAAACTTATACCGTGATGCAGATCACTTTTTCCAAGATGAGCTATATATAGGGGACCATCTTTGCCCTCTCATTGGGAGTCCAGATATTTCCCTTGTAATGTGAATGTCTTATTTTCATTTGAATGCCTGATGTTCAGGGGCCGTATTCACAAAGATTCTTAGTAAAATCTTAAACTTAGGCGAAAATTCCAATTCATTCTTCAATTATATTTCAATGAAACTGCACGCTTGTGAAAAACAGTTTTTTACAAGCATGCAAAGTTTCATTGAAGTATTTTTTGTAAATAAAGAGATATATGGATTTGAAATTTTCACTTAAGTATAAGATTTTACTAAGAAGCTTTGTGAATACGGCCCCAGGGCTAGATCAGAGTATGTATTTGGATCGATTTTGATATTTTCCTACCAAAACCTATGTTGTGACCATTCAGTGGAATTTAAGAAAGATGATTCTAATGAATGGTTACCACATAGTGGTTAAGAGATGAGGATAATGGATTTGAACATTTGCAATACACACCTTATTTGGGGTCCAGCAAATTGGTTCCATGTAAATTTAAAATTTTCAACAAAACAATGCGAGTGTACAAAAATCGAAGAACTATTTGAACCTTTCAATAGATTTGATCCTTTACAGAATAGGTGCTTTGAAACTAAAAGAAGCCACACAGATTAAAAAATGTAAAAAAAGTTGTATGGTGAATGAAAATAGCTTCTTAAGACTTGTTGTGTGATAAAGGGGGAAAAAACAGCTAAAATAAGCTGATTTGTTACAAGTCATTATCATCTGATTTTAGCTGATTTTGAAATTGGCTGTTCCTGCCATAATGAGTCTCCTTATTGCAAATGTGTAGACACAGATCAGAGGGCCTCAATCTGTGAGTTGGGCTTACATAAAATTCAATGGTTGGGCATAATAAAATTCAATGGTTCTCCAAATGAATAAAATTTCAACAATTGATCATAACACTGTTGCCCTAATTTACAAGTTTTTGAAGTATTTAATGAAAAGGATAAATATCAAATAATAAGTACCATTTGAATTGAATGGACAATTTTGTTGCAAATTGAGCATTTGCTTTTAACAAGCAATTGCTTTTTTCCCACAATATTTTCAATGGTCGTCTACTACTGCAGTAATGGCAATTGCAATAGTTATGCTACTTGGTTAGGCTATGACTATAAAGGGTTATCTTAATGGGTACTAAGATTTCTGACACTAACGGTTTGGTTTAAGGTACAAAAGGACACGTATATATATTAAAAAAAACTCAATTTGTCAATATTCACGGACTTACTAAAGCACAAACATGTGGAAAGATATCCTAATACGCTTGAAGTATCAGACGGTTAATATAACTTATGAATTGCCACATGTGTTGTATCTGCTCTGCATGGTTGTCCTTATATAAGTCTATAAACCTTGATTCATCCCACCAAGTTGATAATTGAACTCTTGAATTTCCAAATCGGTGAAGGGTACAGCCCTTCTTTTTTTCTAGGCAGATGGAAAAAAGAATGAACTAATGACTCTTTTATTGATTGCTTCCAGGTTACGGACGAGGTGGTGGCAGCAGATATTAGACTTCATATTGAATCTCATCCCATCATTCAAACTGGTGAGTATTCCTTCCCTGTAAATGTAATTGTTAAACAGAACAGCTTAAAACTCCTTTTGGGTGTACCTCCTATTTTAAACGTATAATCCATTGCTGCAGATTATAAATTTATATTTGGAACTATTAAGTAATTTTACAAATAATTTTCAAACTTTTTTAAAAAGCAAATGGGTCTGAGATTTCAATTCCAACTTCATCCAATTCAATATTTATACAAACTTTGTGTAACATGCTTATTGTGTATGGATTTCTATCATTAAGTGCTGTCTTTATATTGATTTGCTAGGCTATAGTATGCAGAATCCCAATGATAGGCTCCAGTCCTTTCATTCATCAGAGGGTAGGAAAACTCGGGCTTTAAATCACGAGCTCTGTTAGGCAGGCGACAAATCACTTCTGAAGGATTGCTATCCCATAGGCAGGACATATTAACACTAGGCAGGAGAGAATGCACATAAGTTTATAGCACCTGGAGAAGATCTTGTAGGCCAATATGAGAGTAGAATTAAAAATCTACTGGCTTAAAGACATAGGATAATACCAAGAGAAAAATAGAGCAACTGAGATGAGAATATCTACAAGCTAGGAGAATAATATCAGTGAACTAGTGACCAGTTTAGTGTGCATTTTGAGATCATCAAGTGGATATAATGTACAAAGCCAGGAAGTAGGTATGGTGAGCACATCCTACAAAAATATCTGATATTGTAGAATTACAAATCTGTGATGTGCTTGCTCCAGACATTATTCATAGTGGAATTTATAGGAACTATTGGGGGGGTTTCTGAATACTGCAGTCAGAAACACTTCACTCGTCATTCTAGGGGTTTGTTGTCTATCATCATTTCTATTTTGAATATCATCGACATAGAACATTGTCTTTATTTGTAATACATTTGTCCGTAAGTATTGTATTTCAACATTGTTTTTGAAATTATTTGTGCTGAAGTTATCTTCACTGATCATGAGTAATAAAAAGAAGAAATAGTGAATTTTTTATTGTGTTCAACTCTTTCATTTATATAAGGGAACAGTTGAGGTTGCTCTGTTTGTGAAATAGTTATTTCATACAACTTAATCTTTGCATAGCTTGACTTAAAAAACTGAATCTATTTGTATTGGTAATTTCCCAAACTTGTGATGAAGGAACAGTTGACCTAGCTGAGTTTTTCATCGAGGTTCTCCCTTCATTTTCTCTTTCATGGAAATGAGTTTCTTTTAGACCTGCTCTATCTAATTTCTGTGTAAAAAGTTCTTTTTTTCTATAAAAAAGGGATTCTTCTCTGGGTTAAGCAAAGATTGAATGTTGTCAGAGTTTTCCCCCCTCAAAGCAGTCAACTCCCAGTCCTTTATAACTGATAGCTCCAGTAAACCACCATGGGCTGTTTTATTAAGTAGAATGATTCTTGTATGAATTGACAGGGCCCCAGATATGGTGTGTATCAAACATGCTTGCATCCTCTTTTTTTTTAATCAAGCCATATGTTGTGACCATCCATTAGTCAAAGATGAATCTTAAAAATGATTCAACACAGGGTAAGGTAAAAAAAAAAAACTAAATATTTTAGAAACGCAAGCTTATCTGGAGTGCTGATGATTCGGCGTCAAAACAAATCCTCATTGTACAAAAATGCAGCTCTTCAAAACGCTAGCCATTTCATCAAAATTTGATTGGTCTCTGACTTGGTCAAGTCTTATAACTTGTCAACTGTGCAGTCTGTTGTGCCTTACTGGGTATTAAAATCGATCTATAGGATAAACTCTTATTCAAATACAAACACTATTGGTTCCCTCAATATCACTATTACATCAGCTTATGCTGGTTGGATCTATTGCCCCCTTGGAAAAGTTGCTGTAACTTTCAATCTAAGGGAGAAGACTACATAAGGACTATACAGATATTCAACCCTATGTCATATATAAAGCAGTTAAAGTGGATTACTTTCAGTTGGGGGGAAAATGGGACATAGAGCATTTGCTTCAAAGTAATCAATTGACCAATTTCCCATATTTCTCCCAAAACTCCCATGCTATTTAATTCTTTCATTGTTATGGTACGTCTGGAAAAGAAAATGAGTGCCCGAGTAGACTGGAAGTCCTTAAATGATATTTTGGGTCCATTTGTTAATATTCAAGTGTATAAATCAAACTTCACTATGTACATAGAATAAGTCCCACTTCTTGCAAATGTGAAACCAGTAGGAGTTTTTGGAAATCAGTCTGTTGGTAAAAGTTGCATGTGAAGTGAATTCTTTTAAGTCTAGTCAAAACTATTAAATGCAACCAGTTTGGATTGGGTCAGATTCTGAGTTTCTCTACATCTGATCAGTATTGAATCTGTTACATGCATAAACCAAATAAAATTTGAAAAGGGAATCGGGGCACCATATCTAACCAAGATTTGAAAAGAGAAAGTATGCAACGTTTTGACAATTTGTTAAAAAATTTGAACCTTTACCAAAGTGTCAAAAGAAGGCAAGCACATTTGGAGTTGGAACATATTCAAGATCTCTTAGAACTGGTTGGTAAATAAGTTACCCTTTACATTCGGATAAATTAATTGATATTCATAAATATAATCTGTGTAGAAGCCAAATATTTAATGGCAGACTATACAGACTGGTTGATTAACAGCCATACTGTGCAGTCAATCAGATAAATCCAATATCCTAAAAATGCCTGATAAAGGTCTACATTGTTTCTAAAAGTTGTCGGGCTTTCATATCCTTTTTGTTCAATAGTATCAAAATATTTGCATTCAATTTTAATAGATTTGGTACATGATGAATGTAGTTTTGTCATTTTTATGCACTGTTTGATTATCCTGTGAATATAACAAGTTTAGGTTTAGTAGGAGAACTAGATTTTCAGGTGTATGAGATGACCAAGCCAGTTGCATAGGTACACAAATGTGTTAGGCAATCTGCTTTACCAAGACAAATACTAGCATCTGTAGGTGAACGAGAAACTTCTAGGTGAACGAGATAGTAGGGCACTGCATCAATGTATAAAAGACAGGTAGGAAAAGGTAGAATTCTTCAAACTTTTCTTTTTGTGTCTGTGTTGTATTCATTTAGACGAGGCATTGGTTTCACGTAACTTCTCGTAATGGGGTTTTTCTTTTAAAAATGAACTTGATGTCTCGTATATTTCTAATTATGCCCCCTTTTGTAAAAGGTGGGGTATATTGCTTTGCACATGTCGGTCGGTCTGTCTGTCGGTAGACCAAATGGTTTCCGATCAATAGCTTGAGCCCAGGGATGGCAAACTTGGTAGGCTTGTTGGTCATGACCAGCAGATGAACCCTATTGATTTTAGGGTCAAAGGTCGAGGTCACCGTGAGATTTAGATCGGTTTCAGATCAATAACTTGATAACGCTTGGGCTCAGGGACCTCGAACTGGATAAGTTGGTTGGTCATGGCCAGCAGATGAACCCTATTGATTTTGAGGTCTGTGTCAAAGGTCAAGGTCAGTGTGACCTTTAGCTGAAAAATGGTTTCCGATCAATAACTTGAGAACCCTTAGTCCCAGAGATCTCAAACATGATAGACTGGTTGGTCATGAGCAGCAGATAAACACTTGATTTTGAGGTCAGTGGGTCAAAGGTTAAGGTCAGTGTGACCTTTAGCTGAAAAACGGTTTCCGATCAATTAACTTGAGAATGCTTGAGCTCAGGGATTTCAAATTTGGTAAGCTGGTTGGTCTTGACCAGCAGATGAATCCTATTGAATTTTAGGTCAGGGGGTCAAAGGTCAAGGTCAGTGTGATTTGAGCTGAAAAACGAGTTTGCAATATCGGTCCATGCCTATTTTATTAAATTGTCCAAATATTACTAACAACATGGCTCTTAAGGGGGCATAATGTTTTACAAACATCTCTTATTATTATTATTATAAACAAAAGCCAGTAAACAAGGGCATATTTTTAGATACAGGCAAGGTATCGACCCTGGCCGGATAATTCCATGTGGCCAATGCAGCTGTAAACTGTATTCTATATCTCTAATTGAGTGCGGCACTAATTGAATGCATTTGTTGGTGAATAAGTAGTCTTTTCCAGCAGACCTCGATAGTCACAGATATTGAAACATTAAAACAACTTAAAAGCTATACATGTACACTAGTAACCAGCCACACTGCAAATGTAAAAAAAGAACAGATTAATTTTTACGAAAATTGAGGTGGGTGGGGAAAAGGACAAGTTGTTAAGGATGTTGATTAGTATAGTACAAACAATGTAACTGAAAGTAATGAAAAAGTGATCCACTGAACTCTGTGCAACACTGGATCTGTTGATCAGTTTCTGAGAACATTCAGTCTAGAATTGGATGTACATATATACTCATGCAGTCTCATATGGGTTATAAAGATGAGTGATGAAATATGAAGGTGAAATTGTTTTATTGTGTATGCATCATACAGGATTTTGCATGAGTTCGAACAGTGTAGCAACAGTGCATTGCAATTTGAATTACACATGCAGTGTTCCACAAACACACTGTTCCTTTAAATCTTATAGACCTGACATGCAATATTTAGCAGTAATGAATTGTTTAATCGACTGTAATAATTATACTGCCGTTGAAGCTTTCCATGGTGTTTATTTTCAGAATGAAACATTTTTCTTCCGAAATTTGCTTGCCTATTGACATCATTGGGCAGTGCATGTTTGCTTATTAACTCATTATCTCCTAGAGACACATAATTGCGTATCTATTGTGGCTGACATTTGAAGAGATTATGAAAAATAG
>JAULCE010039446.1:0-13615 GCA_032359355.1 Macoma nasuta | reverse complement strand
CGTCTGCTTCATTTTTAAATATCGTCCGATTTTCTTAAAATTTTGTGAACCTATTGTCTGAGTGTCAAACAGCTTGGTGCCAGATCAGACGCCGAGTTACTCGGCGTCTGATCTGGGTCCGAGCTGTTTGAATAATCACCTTAGTCGCGAATAGCAGGATAAGGGTTAAGTTCTTTACTTTCCGACCTCCGTTTCATGTTCCGTTTCCGCTTTCAAAGCTTTCGAAGCTGAATCATATTTGGATCCTGCGCACAATGTCAGTTGAAACAGAGGACGACACATAAAAGCAAAAACAGTACGCATATCTACCGGAAACAAACAAACGGCCCTCTAACTTGTTTGCATTCTATTTTATCATTTATTACGTAGTTATTCGCAGTATACAACTATATTAAGAACGCGCTCCCTGCTACATTTAATATTTGAGTCAATTCTCGCGATGCCATTATAACCTTAGACTAACGAGCTGGCGTCTGAAACAAAGACATCAATATGTTTGCAGATATCGTCGGTGCTGTTTGAAAAAGACGCAAACGACTTTTCCGAAATAGCACTTAAACCGACATATAAGTCTTCTATTGGCGTGCACATATGCTTACAAAGTGACATGATCTGTGTTCCAGTTTGTTCGCGGCGGTTGTTTTGTGCACCGATAAGCAAATATTACTGTTTATATAGGTTTATATGACCTTACTGCCATCCTGGGATGTATTAATTCAATCTAAATATTATCAACAAAAACATAATGTGTTTAAGAGTCTCAGACTATACCTTCCGTCTGTTATGGATAACCAATTATGTAACGTAGCTTATTTGCGGCATTCAAATATTTATAGGAGACATATCGTCGAGAAAAAGGCTCTTACGGTCTATATTGTGCTTGTACAATTGAAATATATGAAATAGAATGTTAGATATCTTATTGAACCCTTTCCTTTAACGCCTCTGTAAATGATGGCTATTGAACATTGTAGGAAATGGACCATTTGCTCGTTACAAGCATATGCTCATTTCCCTACAATGATTAAACTACAATTAAAACAGGGCATATTATTTTGCCAATATGCCATTTTTTCACCAGATTCTTTTTTTTTTTTATAAGTCTAAAATAGATTGTGGAGGGAAAGGTTAAGAAGCCAATAGAGCTGTATGTGACGACACGAACGGATGTAAAAGAAATCTACCATATTGATTGTCTTCCATTTCAACTATTTCGTAAGGCTGCTTGACCTGTAATGTTGTTTTTATACAAAAGCAACCTAAAACATAGAATATCGTTAGAGGGATTAATCCTTAAAAGGTTGCTTTCATAACAGCATAATTTATTTCTCTCAAATCCTCTAATAATTAAAATTGTAAGAAAGTACTGAACACTATCGTTCATAATTTGTTCTGTTAGTTTGCAATAGATTGCAATTCACGCTATGTCCTGAAACAACAAATAGCGTATCAGAAATTGCAGAAATAAAACAAAACTAAAGCTGCGCAAACTATTTGTCCACTATGATAACCGTTGATTGACGATGATGACTGATTTCACTCACAACAACGGAATAATACATAATATTGTCATAAACAGTCAATTAAATTGATTAGGGATAAATAATCGAACACTAGGCTAGGGTGAAATCGGCAATGTTATTATAGAGTTATCTATTTTATAAAAATAAAGTGAAAATAATAGAGCCTGTTGTTATATTATGTACGGTCAAACCTGTATTCAGTGGCCCTTTGATTAGGAAACAGTGAAATGCACGATAAATACGGGACATCGCTTAATGCAGAACAAATGTAATGCAGAAAGCTCCCAATACGTTCGTGTTGCATTCAGCATTTGCATTTGCGTCATTTTAGAAGAAATAGTCGGCTTTCTTCTAAAACCACGTGTGTGTTATTTTGAAAAATGTTACATGCGTGGTTTAAGAAGAAAACTGACGTTACGATAATTGCAAATATCAAAAAATACGTTCTGTGATATAATTTCGATGCATATAGTTTGATGCTAAGAGGTAGTTATTAACCTGGATGCTCTGACACGTTCTTTCGAATACATCATTATTGAATCATATAATCTCTACCATCAATTTGTCCAGTACTGATTTTGCGTCAAATTCAAGATTTGATGACACATCATTAAACACCCATATCTAAAAGTGACGATTGTTTTGAAAAATGAAATACAGTACATTTCTATGCAAACACGCTTTAATTGGACATAATTAATTCTCCATGACAACGATTTGTATGGCGCCATATGACCTATACAGTGTCGCGGTGCCGTAAAACCCAACACACTTAAGTCTTGTTGCATATATTGTTACCGTGGCTCAACTTTAAATTGATAATAAAACAAAAACCAGTGTGTAACAATCGATATTCAAATACCGTAGAGGAGGTTTAAATTTTAAGTAATGATGTTTTATCTGATTTGACTGTTTATCTTGTTTTATCACACACGGTTATAAGTTGTCCCTTTCCTCTACTGACGCGCTTTTTATTGAAACCATTGTAGGACATTAAGCATTTGCTCGAAACGAGCAAATACTCCATGTCTTACAATTAATTTCAATGATTTTCTAAAGTGGCATTTTTCTTATGCCTATATTTTATTCTGTTCATAAGATTATTTCCTTGTGGATCAGCCTAAAAATAGTATGTGGAGGAAAGGGTGATACAATCGAAAATGCATTTGTAATGTTATAAGTATATTGCTTAGCGCATGCAAACAGTTTTTAAACATAGAGAATAACATACGATACTTTTCAAGAATTAAATTTATTGAACCAACTTCTTGCATATGCAGACAAAATAAAGTGATGTTATGTATTAGGTTAACCTCTTGACTCTTAGTCAAACAACGTAAAAGTGTGTTAAACGTTTCCTGTTAAAGTTTGAAAAATGATGATTACGTCTTTTTGGAATGACACCGACAAAACGCATTTCTAAGCTTTATAAAATTTCAAAACGTAAATAGATAATGCGTTGTTTTATGTTATGATGTTATTTTATAAAAATGTCGAATAATTTAAATATAACAAATTTCAAATACATAATTATTTAGTAGTCTCAATCTACAGTTCAATGAAGTTCGATATCATCCTTGAAAGATGTTTCCATGGCAACTGCACATATTACGCATTAATTTATTACATAACTGCTTCATTATTTATCCATAAACCTTGATTGAACTATAATCATTATCACTATTACTTATTTTCCGCTACTTGCGAGTGTGTTGTAGTTACTTACAACATTGATTCAGATCATACCATAGGCAACCGGCGTTTGCTATGAGATCTATATCACCACCTCCTATATTACCAAAACATGTTTCCTAACGTATTGTCTATGCTTAAACATAAAAAAAACAACTTTACAATTTTTCAAATATAGAATACAATTCCGTGTACAGAAAACAACCCCCTAGTTTGTTCCGACGCTCGTTACTGAGTCCGTTTTCGGTCGATCTTTTTACCAGTATGAGTTGAACTACGTGTATGTTTTATACCTGGGGAAAAGCCATGGGCTTTGTTACACTATGACAAATACTAAATCTGGAAACAAACAAGCAACTGCATTATTATGGTTATAACTTTTAAAATGTCCCTAGAAAGGGCAGCATAAAAATATTTAAGATATTGCCTTATTGTATATTTTGCCGTTTGCTAGGATCGCGTTTCGGACTTCATAAATCAACCCTGTATTAAACAGCCATAATATGAGGTACCATATCGACTATTAATGACAGGTCGTCGCTTATTGCATTATAGTAAAACCTCTCTTAGCTGGACACGCTCTTGACCGTAAATATGACTATTTTTTATTTGGAAGATAGGTTACAGCTTAATATAGGCAGAATATAGGAGCTTTCTTCATTACTTTCAGACTGCATTTAGCAGCCACCTGCATATAAAGCACATCAGATTTTTTGTAAATATGTGACCGGTTTAGAGAGATTTTACTGAATTTTTATTCTGCAATAAGCGACAATCTGTCTAAAAGACTACTTATGCCTCATTTCTGAGTTGCCGCTAAATACAATGTTGACTGTTTATTAATGTTAGCGCCGATGGTTAGGGGCTTTAACTCTCGCCCTAACGGTTGCACGCGTTTCACTTAACATTTTCGTCGGAGGTCAGACTTCTTTATGAATATAAATTGGATGTATATGTAAAACATTAATAAGACATACATATATATTTCGCAAACCCCCTTATATGTAAATACATTTATGACTATTTCCTAATGAATATTCTTCCTCTCAATATTTACTTAGTACTTAAATTGTTAGTATCTACTTTGACGGAGTTTCTTTCGGGAAACAATTTGTTTAATTCTGCTTTTACGACTCATCCTCGCAAGTCTAATATTTGCAGACTTCTTTGACGCAAGCAGCTGAAAGAGATACGAATTGAAAAATGGTAAGTGGGTAAATAATTCCTTCCCGTGCCGGAATCGGATATAAACCTTTCCGGAGATTTACTTAATTGAAACCTAAAAGTGTCCCGGTCTGACAACTAACATAATTGTTATATCATGATATTCCTTCAAATGTGGTTGGTGAATCTGCCATGTTAGTACATTATTTAGCAATAACATCTGTAGTTGCAGAGTATATTATATATGGTATGTATACGAATCAGTAAAAATGTGTTATACAGGTTAGGCAATATCATGTTGAGATAGATATATCGTTTGCTCAATTATTAAAATATAGTATAGTGGACACTCAATCAAGAAAATGGATGTCCTTAAAGCCAGGTGGTAGCTTTATGTAAATCAAAATTAAGGCAGGAGGCTCCATTGGGAGCTCTCGGGCCATTAGTTGTGTTAAATTTTGATATGTTGACTGGTAAATTTTAATTTGAAAAAACACTTTTTATCAATAGAAGTGATTAAATAACCTTTCGCTGCCAATGTCGCCAAACAGCACGATTGCAAATAGTAAAGTTCAAGATCTTTTTGGGTTTCGTTAATATATTTAATCTGAAAAGTGTCGCAGACTTTGGTGCCGAAAGGATTAATGCATACACATTAATGAGAAGATATATGTAGGTTAATGAAAAGGAGACACATTATGGAGGCGTAGCAGTCGGGTCCTATTTTCTTCTCTATGTCAATTTATTCAATATGTTCGACCGTGGATGTAAACAGGAATACCATTCCCATACATAGGTCGAACACTGACTAGAACGAAGGTATTACGTATGACGTTTTCAAGTTCGATAAGAATATATTTTTCCTTTGTTTGACGGGAAACAACGATACCGGAAATAATTTCCTTTTAACGCCTATCTCCTGAACGAATATGATTCGGTTCAGACAGGTTTGCGATGAAACTCTAAGTTTATACATTATGTTCTAGTGTATCTTATTTTCCGATATATTTTTTATTTGCCATACTAATATTGAATATCTTCTACAATGTTATATCATAAAGAGTTGTCTCATTTACTCGATATGAGCTAATCCATATAGATAGCATAAACAAATACCATGGCATTGTAATGTCTCGTCATTCGGCCATACCATACAGTACTGTAACAAAAATAGCCAATGTCGCTTCCATCTGCTACCGGCTCGGTTGCGGTTCAATACGGTGTACAAACCTGTTCAAAATTTTCCGAAGGACATTAGTCATCGCTGTATATTTTGATAAGCTGATACTCAATGCCTTCTACGATTGCTATATGAAATATCTACATAATTAATATGCTTTAATTGTAACATTATATACACTTTGTTGCATGACTAAGTAAATACAACTGTTCTTTTGTACTTACGATCTAACCACGACATGCAACATATACTAATTGGAATTAACCCTATACTCCATATGTTTAATATAGACTCATTCTCAATATAATTATATGATGAATAGTAAAAGTATATAAGACAAAGAGAAACACTAAATTTGAATGGTTTTTGAAATGTTAAATTTCCCACAATGTTTTAAACACCTATTTGCTACAAGTGTGACATACGCGTATCTGTGGAGTCAATGGATAATTAAAGAAACCGATTGTGGACCGATACTTCTCACAATCTATTCTATTTTTTTTGTAAATTCAACGCATAGCTTTACACTTTTTACCATGCATAAACTCTACCCTGTCATCCAGAAGTTGTTTTAGACTAATCCACTTGAAAATATTCTAATAAAAATATGAAATTTTAGGCAAAAACATTATTTAATTGTTTCAAAATTATTGTTAGCAATGGATCATTTGCTCGTTATGAGTAAATGAACTATTTCCTACAATGTTTTCAATAGCCATTAGTTATACCGGTGTTTAAAGGCGCTTCTGTGGAGGAAATGGTTTAATACAACTGCTCAAGAACTGACTTTGGTCAATCTGGATATAACACCGTATCATCTATTGACTACATGTATAGTATAGTTGAATATCACTATTTCCAAATACCTGCACTATTCTTATAAGTTTTAATATCGCGGACCTCTGGTAATACAGGCAAAATAAACTTGTTCCACGTACATATGCACCTATCCCCTCAATCTAGATCTATATTTCAGATTATAGTTTCAATTTAAGCATGATTTCGACTTAACTGAATTCGAGATAACAAAGTACGACTGTATTAATTTCATGTCGAAAATAAAATATCTGTAAGCGGCTTATTATCTGTATTTTCCTCTTAAGCTTCCATATTTAACAATGATAAAAGATCGGTGTGATTTACTACTTCTAAAATCAGAATGTTAAGTTTTATAATAATAACGACTTTATTAATAGTGGATAATATGTGTGAGGCAATAAACAAATATGTCTGATAAGGTTGTTTTCCCTCAATAAACACAGTGTTAATATAACCGGATTGTTAGGCATATATACCCTAGCCAGACAATCGATATACTGTTCTACTGTGTTCAATGCCGAAACTGTATTGTCATAATTGGTAAGCTGACATGGCGATGCCGTACCATCCAGTCCACTTTTTACGTACCGAAGGGTTTGGTGTTCGAAGCCATGAAAAACTCCTTTGCATTACTCGTTATAAAAATGCAAAAAATGTAAACAAAACAAAAACAAAATCTGATCAATTTTCTCAAGCAGCTGTCTACAAAAGAATATATATTTAAATAAATCGTATTGGCTTGTATATTGACCGACTATCGGAACCTCTCGACACTCTGAATAATGTAACATGGCAAGACAACAAAGGCAAGCACATCAAATGAAAAATCAAAACAAAACGAGGTGCTAACCAATTAATTTTGATTTGCAATACAAAATTACAAGCACGTGTAGATTGTGAAGGTCGACTCTATAGTTATACCCTATACATTTCGTATTCGTTACAAGACATGATATTGCTGCATCGGCCTCAATCAAGTGATACACTCGTTACAAACGTTGTTTGCTTACGGTATCTGTTTTAATTTTGCGAGATTTTGATTATTTCGACTTGGGCGGTCAATAAAGCAAATAATATACTGTTTATAACAACTGAGCCTAAGCTGAATGCATGTATTGGTTTGATATTATGATGAATTAGACAAGTGTTAAATGAGCATTGACTACAAAAGAATACATGAATGCATGTATTGGTTTGATACTATGATGAATAAGACTAGTGTTAAATGAGCATTGACTAAACGCTTCGCTTTTGCGGTCAACAGAGATACATGCAAACAGTCCTTACACCTGTTAAACGTTTAATAGAGCTTGTTTTTCGAACTTTGCTTTACCTTAGGCTTGTTACGGGTGATTATGTTGCAAATCATATTATTTCGTATATGTCTACTTCTTATCAAACGAAGCTTACGCAATCAACAAATAATTAACCAGAACCTTACATATTTTAGTTATTTGACAACAAAAGACTACTTTTTTGAATGAAATATTGATACGATAAGTATCAAATATGATAGCATTTGAAACATTAAAAAGGCTGAATCAGTGTTGACTATATCAACGTGAACGCCGATTGTAGGAGGTGAGACTTTAGCTCTGATTCTTAAGGTTGCACGCTTGCCCACAATTTATACTTTGACTTCTTGTACATTTTTGTCGTAAACCAGACTTCTTTAGGTATATAAATTGGACTTTAATTGGAAAGAAATTGCATTGTGTCACACTCACTGTGATTATTACCGTATTTTCCATAAACATGAATTTTGAAGCCTCCATAGGATATGAACTTTGCTATGTTACTGGTGTTAATTATCCTTTCCAATTTATTTTCTTCCTTTTTAACATGTTTTGTATGTGGATTTGTCTGAAAAGAATAAAGAGGGAATGGATAAAGTTGAAGTGGATAATTAGAAATAACAACCGGAATGGAATACATTTACAAAAGTTTAAAATCCGTAAAGGGCCTTCTTTTGTAAATCTAAGAAAAGAACGTGTATTGAAGACAAAATACATTTAGTCAAACCGCTATCATCAGTAATTAACCCCTTTACTGCCGTGTTTAGTTATGCGCATGCGCACAATTTCGTATCTATCATATTGATACTGCATAGATTCACTGAATGATTTGCTGAGTGTCAAAATGCTTGGGTCTGGATGAAACGCCGAGTTAGGAGGCAGTGAAGGGTTCAATAAAATGTGATCGCCTAGTGCAGAACGAAACATTTTAGAGTATTCTGAATAACTTTCACTCTGCATTTAGCAACCACCTGTCTTAAATACCACTATGGACTCTTTTTAGAGTTACCGCTGAATAAAGGTTTTACTTCATTGTTTTCCAAACATAATCTGCTTAGTGGTGAAAATACCAAAGAAACATTGAATTGTTTTACTTTTTACGTCTCCAATTAACAAGATATACATATATATTCTACAACCCCACTCATATGTGAATACATTTATGACTTTTTCCTAATGAATATTTTTCCTCTCAATATTTACTTAGTACTTAAAATATAAGTATCTACTTGGACGGTTTCTTTCGGGAAGTTATTGGTTTAATTATATCTTTACGACTCATCCTCGCAAGTCTAATACTTACAGACTTCTTTGAAGTCACCAGCTGAAACAGATACTAATTGAAAAAACGGTAGGTGGGTAAACCATTCCTTCCCGAACCGGATACGGATATAAACCTTTCGGGAGATTTACAAAGTTGAAACCTACAAGTTTCTCGTATGACAACTTACAGTATTGTTATATCATGCCGTCGCTTAAAAATGTCTTGTGAATCTGTCATTTTACATTATTTAACTTCCTATTATTTAGTGTTGCAGAGGACAGATTTTATATGGCTCCGAAATGATATATGCATACACATTAATGAGACGAAATGTGTGTGTTCCTGACAAGGAGACACCTTCCGGAGGCAAAGCAGTCGGGTCTCATTTTTCTTTAATGTGTAAATTTATTGAATATGTTCGACCGTGGTTGTAAACAGGAAATCCATTCCCATACATAGGCGAAAACGGACTAGAACGAAAGTATTACGTATTACGTTATCGAGTTCGATAAGAATATCTATTTCCTTTGTTTGACGGGTAAATACGAAGCCGGAAATAATTTCCTTTTAACGTCTATCTCCTGAACGAATATGCTTCGGTTAGACAGGTTTGCGATAAAACTATAAGGGTATGCATTATGTTCCATTGTATCTTATTTTCGGAAAAATCTATATATCTGTCATGTAAGTATTGAATGTCTCTTAATATCACAATCAGTTGTCTCATTTATTCGATAACAACGTAACCATAAGCAGTGATGTCTCGATATTCCGGAATCCGTTCAACCGGAAACCTTGCTCTCCGGAAATGGTTTTCTGGTTGAATATTTCTTTTTTAATCAGTGTAGACCCATATCAGAGGGATTATTTAGGATCCTTTGATCAGGTTCTGCACTGTTTGCAGTGCTATATATCACCGAACAAATTACCTTCTAAAGTAGAAGTTTTAAAATAGATGTATATCAGCATTTACATGGTACACTAATATTTCGTTAGTCCGGAAATCTCGTTTGCCTTAAATATTTTTACGCAAACAACGTGAAACAGTTACCATGGCATTGTAGCATATCGGCAACAGGCGTACATGTTCCGAATTACAATGGTCATCGTTCTATATGTTGAAAGGTTGATACTCAATTACTTTAATAATTGCCATACATGTATGACCTGTACAGTGATGCCATGCCATAAATCCAAACTCAACCATTGATGATAATGATGATGTTTCAAATATTTCCATCGGATTCCTTCTTAATCATCCATGATATCATTTTACGTACACGGTCACTTAAATATATACATTGTCGTATCTACATAATTAATATGATTTAGTTGTAACATTATATAAACTTTGCTACATGCCTTTGTAAATATTACCGATGTCTCCCATGGTTCAATTTGAGTGTTATATTGGTAATATTTACGCTTAGCTTTACACTAAATACCACGCATAAACCCAACCTGTGTTTAATCCATTCATCCCAAATTTCATTCAAACTAATTTTCAAGAACAGATTCTGATGAAAAATATGAAATTCTAGGAAAAATCCATTTCTAAATTGTTTTAAGATTATTGTAGGCAATGGATCTTTTTTTTTTCAATGACCATCAGTTATAGAGACGCTAACATGGACCTCTGTGGATGAAAGGGATAAATAAAATTGCTCAAGAACTGTTTTTTTTTTAAATCTTAAGATAGCACAGTATCCGTTATTATGAGGTATTGACCATAGTCGACCCTCGCTATTTTCGAATTCCTGCACTATTCTTATAAGTTCGTATTTCGTTACCCTCTGATAATACAAGCTAAATTAACATTTCCCACGTTCTTAAGAGCAATTGCTCCATTTTTACAATGTTTTCAATAGACATCAGTCCTAGAGGCTCTAACAGGCACTTCTGTGGAAAAAAGGGTTATTCGAACGATTCTTCTTCGGGAGAGCGTTGACTATATAGAAAAGAAGATAGCTATTGGTGTGCGATATCTACTTCTAGAATCAGAATGTATAAAGAAGGTAACGGCTTTATTTAAAGTGACAATATGTTTGGTGCAATAACCAAATTTTTAATATTATCAAGTTGTAGCTCTTAATCTTACGTTTCTACTTTCGGTAGTTACACTGACTATCCTTACATTTCTCCACTCTTCGCATTTTTATACCACGTGGCTACTGACAAAATTAATTTCGAGAAGCGAAATGCTTTAATCGAACGCAGAAGTCATTATAGGAATTAGTTCTGCTTCCAGAATTATTAAGTCCCACCGGCCTTATTTACAATTTGCTTTGTTGAACCTTTCTAACTCAGCGCATTCGTAATGCAAGTTATATGAACAGACAGTTTTAGAATGTTACGATTTCAACCTGAAGTATGTTAGATATTTGCCGACTCAACCATTGAACATAAAATGCCATGCAAGCTATACAATTATCGGAGCGTTAAATTGCCAGCAGATTTGCATTTTCTAAATCTCAAGGACATCCGAATTATCCTATGCAAATACCGGAATGAGGAGCGTTTGCACTCTTTATCTCTATAATGCAATGGGGGTAACCCTATTTTCACAAACAAATTACTTACCGATCACTGATAATTAAACAATGTTTGTAGTCAGATCAGACGGAAAATTAATCAACATCTGGCCAGGCTTCAAACTGTTTGACTTCAACAGTACAACATCAAAATAAATAATAATGGCGAAAAACGAATAACGCTTTTCTGCTATAAACCGTAATCAGAGATAATTTTTGTAAATAATATTGTATTGCTCAGACGGCATTCATTTGAAATATAAACAGTAAACCTATCCATGCACAAATCTTTATGAAAGCAACGTGTAGCTCCACTATTAGCAGAATTTCTGTAATTTAGTTCAACTGTAATGCCATACGGGCTTACAGCCTATTATGATATCCGATAAATTTTACAGAACCAGCAAAACGGACTTTAAAAAAAATTCTTGATGAGAGATAGTATTTAGAGATATATTTCTTAGTTCACTCCAGTACATTATACTCGTTAGTCAGTCTATCATTTATTACTCTGTTTTTGCTTTTATAATGAAATTCGTACCTCACATAATTCCAAGATAATATTTCTCGTGACCACGTATGCATACACTTTACATAGTATTGCAATAAAAGATAAAAATATCATTTAAACAACTGCTACGTATTTGTTACATGCCTTTAAACTTAAACAGCAAGCTTTTGTTAGTCTCCAAAATAACTTATATTACCTTTTTTGTTGTCTGGTGCAGTATAATATTTATAGTTTTATACTTTTCATCTCAAATAATATGAACTCGGACACTTAAATTTCACTACTAATTTACTTTATGTATTGTCTCATCTATTGTTTTATTTGTTTATGATATGCCTTGATAACGCATACAAATATTGCTCATCTACAGTACAGCTGATTTTTTTATTTTGCTTATGATAATGACAGTGCGAAATATATCTTTGTTTTCGATGGCAAATGGCCAGCAGTTGCTTCAAAATACGCAGTGTAGTACAGTTAATAAATATAGCAATATATATGTTTTACCTGTATGAAGGGTCTTCAGATCTCTCTGAGCTGGGTCTGCATATCTTGATTCAGATGTCATGCAATAAAAATAACAAATAATAGTAACACTAATGGTAGTAATTAATACTTATTGAAAAACATACACGATCATGATTCAACTTTACCTGCATATCAAACCTCTTTGTTTCGTTTCGCAAGTGTTTGGATTCAAAAAGGGAATACGTTATTTTTATGTTTAATTCTACGTAAACATCTGAGGTATACTTTTCACACTAAATATGGAAACACTTATACAAGCAATCCATCTAAAAGTCCTGGCATTTTTATTTGTTATTTATATGTTCGACTTGTTGATAAATTATTGACTTATAATACACTGTTACTTGAGAATTGTATAATAAGTACATCTGTACCCTTGCATTGGGCCGATGGCCTGAAAGCAATCAAATGCATCATATGTCATTGGGATCAGGCATGGGGTCAATTACTTGGTAACATAATGCATTAACATTATCATTTCATTGTGATTTACCTCATTACCATTACCATAACCATTGCATCAATTTTGAAGAGAATGCATAACCATTACCATTTACATGCCATGTTAATGCATTACCATTACCATTTTATTTAAACATTTTAAAAAACGTTTATGATATACTAATCGATACTTTTATACTGAAAGTTGTCACATGTTATGCGTGCACAAGGTAAATAACTACTTCTAAATGTACATTGTAAATGTATACTGATACATGTATGTCAACTGTTGATCTGAAATGTCTCCGTTGTTTTGATTACATTTGATCATCATCAAAGCCTAAAAGATTAAGTCACTAAGCCTGCACATGTTTGGCCTGAAGATTTTCCCTGCAACAGAAAACAATATTTCCACAGGAAAAGATGTCGCTGGCACAGTCATATAAATCTTAGCTTGCTTTGTTAAGCAAGGGAGCCTAAAAGAGTTAGCACTGCAACTTATAAAAGTCATGCAATGGTGGCATTTGGCTTTAAAGTTTCCAGATGTATCAGACAGAATCACAAAATGGGTTTTCAGTGTTTCCATATTGACTACGCCAAAGTCCAAACTAGATGTGAATGATATGCTAATCTATACAGTGACAGGGTTGTACTGGGAAGAGACTAT